>JAEQBA010002759.1:81102-102127 GCA_019434445.1 Phalangium opilio
TGTGTTTTTATATCATTTTTGCATCGAGTTGCAGCGCATGATTTAGATAAGGAAATAAATTCATACTCCGTGGAACCATAACTTTATAAGTTAAGCTCCATAAATATGACACTTTCTATACAGTTCATAATTCTAGATAACTAGTTCGAGAACGACAAGCTTTACCAGAATCTATGAAGTTTCACCTAAGTCACTTCATGATAAGGTCTCAATAACTTCCAGTGACAAACGTGTGGAACGGATCTTATGAATTCTATTGGAAATAAATTTCATGTGCCATTTTGGCTTGAAAGCTCAATTACATTTTAAATTTTAAGCTAATATACGTTCAATATAAGATATGGCCCTTTTAAAGTTGCACTACAGGTACGAATCGCGCAGACGTGTACTATTTGTTAATTTAAGAGCGTATGCGACCCTGGAAAATATTTTTCCAGCACGATAGTCGACGTGTTAAACTGGCCTATTTTCGCCAATTTATTTTGTAAGAACATATAGGGCTAATATTTTAAGTATAAAAGTGGTTTTTACTAGAAATAGTTTGTTCTACAATTAAGCTCAACTGAATTTAATAAATCAACAGAAATTTTCCAATTTATTTTATAAGAAAATGTAGACCTATTATTTTAAATATAGGAGTTTTTTTACTAGAATTTTTTTTGTTCTACAAATGAACTTCAAATTTGAATTTAATTAATTAACAGAATATTTTCTAAATCCCTTTCTTCAAAATTAAAGGCGTAATTAAGTTATTTTTAATTGATTTGGAGTGTTAAAACTTAATTTAAACTTACTACCAAAGATTTTGCATTGATTTTCAATTAATTATCAAATTTAGAAAACTAAGCATCGGGTTCGCGGTATTGTCTGCTTGATTTAGGGTTAAGACGGAACATTGATAGAGTATCTAGATAACAAAGACGTTAAACGGGGCTTCAACGTTACCAGTGTATTTAAATTGTTTGAAGCTATATTTAACCTCAGACCACCTACCCATGGACAGGCATCCCCGTGTTAAACCGCGGTTTCAAATTGAAACGCGTAGCACGCGCCCTCATGTGTCGGCGGACCGCAATATATCTCCACAAGTGACTCGTGATTTATTTAAGAGAGAAAATTCGTTTTTGGCCAAGGCTTAATATTATATTCGTCTATAAAGTAACCCAGAGTTATCCTTACTAAACTATTATAAATATAACGTTTTTAAATCTTTAATGAGATGAAATATAAAAATAAATGAATAATAAAGGTTTATTAACTTTGTCACATTTATAAGATTTTTGGCATCTATTGACGCCTATAAGGCCACTCTTCTCGAGGGAGCAAGAATTAATATTTTTAACGTGAGTCTGTTTGTGGAGATGAATTTCCAGTAGCCGCCACCGCGGCGCTTTCGTCAGGCGTTACACTTTGCTAATCTAGCTCCCTATTCTCATGCCTGCCCATGGGTAGGTGGTCTGAGATTTAACGTCTTTGGATCATCCACATACAGGATGCATGCGAAGTACATTGGTTGACTTTCATTGCCGCAGGTCACCACTCCATCTTAACTCTTTTCTCGTTGTTTGAAAATATAACCCTGGTTAATATACCTTTGAGATACGATGTACGGCCACAGGTGTGTGTCGAGAATAATGTCATTGCCGATTTTAAAAAATTGTTTATTGATTTTTTTTGCCATTGAAACTGAAGATAAAACTAATATCCATAATCAACCTGTTAAATGTAGTATACAGGGTGTTATAAAAAAGGTGTAATTATAGGACTGATGTACAGTGGTATGGTTCTATGGGAAATTATCAATTTCGAGAATCGAAAATGATAACTTCTATCGCCATGTTGCCACCATAAGGGACACAGTTTACAAGGGTTTTGATCGGAATGTTTTAGGGGTGAACCCCTTAAAATTATCGTTTGAGTAACATACACAATTTTCACCAACCAATTTCATGCGGCCTTTCAAAATCGTAAACAGAGACTCGGACAATGAAAATTTAATCGGTATAGTTATCTTAGAACCTTGTAATAAATTCAGGAAAAATACTTTTAACTTTAATGAGTTTGTCTGTTCAATTTCATTAAGTGTATGATAATATTTCTCTTTATTTCAGTATTTATACATTATATTAAACATTATTTTACTTAATTACTATATTTATTACAATAATTGCAAGTGTTTTGAAGCCAGTAATAATTAAAATATACCCGCCACCATAACTGCTTTAGTTAGTATTCTATTCACCCCATCTACAATTATTAACATGGATAACAATCTCCACCAGCTTTTAAAGAAAATGGTTTTCCTGGCGTTTTAGATCAGAATTTCTTTGATCGAAGTTCGGATCTTTTAGAGCGCAGTAGTTCCATTGTCGGTGATTTTTCATTATTCGCAACTACAGAGAAGAAAGAACGATTTAGAAAAATCCTTTTGCAGATTTTATATCTAGTTAAATTTAGCGAGATGATTTAGGCCTAGATCCTTTTAGTGGTTTTAGCATGAATTCATTTACTAACATGAATGTATTTCTGGCTTACCATACATCGCCTCTTACTCGGCAGTAGGAGGAGCCTATAATCCAGTGTTAAAAAAAAATGTGGCGAACGGGAAGTAGCGATCAGCTGTTTTCTTTAAAGCAGACGACGCGTTTTAACAGTAGGCATAGGCTTAGCATCGAAACTAGCGTGTTATAGGTTTATCGTGGTTTTAGGTGTTATATTTTGGGGTATTTTGTTTATTAATTTTGATGTTATCAAAGATTTGTTGTTGTCAAGGCTTGCTCCAAAGTTTGGCCAAGGCTTACGTGTTCGGTTACAGTTCTTACATTCAAGTCGTCAAATACGGTACAAGCACTCGATATAATGCTTTTTACGAGTTCAAGTTCAGGATTACATTTTGTGCCATTTTAAAACTATCATGTTATGAGTTAAATGTTAACAACTAAATTACGTGAGTAAAACGACAACCCGATACAGGTAGATTAACCAGTATCCCAAATAACTGTCTCTGCTTAATTTAAAGCGGAAATCTGCTCACGATTCGCACTTAGAGTTTTACTTGCCCGCACAGCTTCAAAAAAATCAGAGAATGTGCTGCCACCTTTAATTTTAAGGTTGGTTTATGATCAGACCATTTTTTGGTACCAGTGCTGGACATAAGTTGCCATTTAACAGCTTAGACTTAGAGCAGACGACGGTTTGAAGGCGCGGGTTGTTTATAATTCTAAGACTTCACACTGTGAAAGGGTGGTTTGATTTTGATTATTTAGATGGTCTAAACTCAAATGAAGGTGTAAGCTATACTTATTATATTTGAGAATGTTCGGTCCCTCGGGAAAAATAAAATAGTTTTATATTGAACGCTTGTTTTATACTCTTTTTATTCCAAAATTTTGGTTTGCGGATGTGATCCTACATAGCCACTATATTGAAATGCATTCGTCCTATTTTAGTAAGTATTTAATTTAGTTCAGTGACTTACACTTGGTCTTACTGTGTGCTTATTATAATGATAAACCACAAATACAATACATTGATCCTTTATTGACGTTGAAAAGAAATAGATTCACCTTTGCGTTTGACTAATTTAGTTTCATAATTGTAATAGCAAATAAACATGTTTGAGCCCAATTCTGCCACACGTAATCAAAGGGACAACTTAGTGTTTCCAATATATAAACAAAGTGAACAAATAAACCAATTACTTTCAAAAATATACATACATTTATATCCAATAATCGAAAATACTCCTCCGCGACGGAAGTCGCAAATATAAATACCACGGACTACAACTACTACTTTGACCAATGAGGCTGCAATTATCTGTAAGCAGGCTCTATACTTTTAATCGAGGGGCTACTCACTTCCGAAAAAATGTACACCAGATTTCTTATTTCCAAATATTTCCGATTTATTTCTATTATTTTTGTATTTCTTTATTTCCCGATATTTCTCCAAAAATTTCCAATATTTCCATTATTCCTTCGTATTTCAAATATTTCTCAGTATTTCTAATATTCGTTCGTATTTCAAATATTTCTCAGTATTTCTCTTATTCCGTCGTATTTCTCTTATTCCTTCGTATTTCTAATATGTCTCAGTATTTCTAATATTCCTTCGTATTTCTGATTAATTCTATTATTTAATAGCATTTTTGATATTTCTAATTCTCTCAACCATCATCATAACAATAATCTACAACCTATACGGCTAAATGAAGTTGGAATCGTTTTTAAAGACGGCTTTTGAATTCAAAGATACCTGATTCTCTGATTATAAAATTTCAGTATTAATATCAATTCAGTTCAAAAAATTTTTTAGTTCCATTGTTTAAAGATTTCATTTGTTTCATAAGTTCATAAGATATGTTCCATAAGTTTGTCACTGGTAATTGAGAGTTTGTCACGAAGTAACGTAGGTGAAACGTCATATATTCTCGTAAAGTGACGCTGGTGAAGCTCTGTCAAAGGCTTAGAAAAATTAACTGTACAATCGAGTGTAGTCAGTTCCTGCTTCGTTCTCGAACTAGCTCCATGAATCTATATAGGGAGAGGGCTTTTGTCAGGGAGGGAAAGAACATCCGACGTCATTTTATACCTCCCCCTAGGGGAGCGTTTGTATTCGCGATACTGAAATTCCCCCGTTAGGGGGTGGAATCGAGGTAAGAGATATAAACCTATGACGTAGCAAGAATGGGTTTGCCCTCTCCCTATAACTATGAATATACAGCTCTATCATATGCCCCTTCTATCATGTCCATTTTTTTTCGGTGTTACCCTCGTAGCTTTGACGCGTTTTGCGTAGCTCCAATAGAGAGGAAGTGACGTTTCGAAATTACACACCCCCAGAATCCCCCTCCCTTCTCCCGCCTAACACTAGCAGACACGTGACTAATATCTCCTTTCGCTAAGCCCCGCCCAAACCTTATCGAGAGGTTAGACAGCGGAACGCAGCTGTATATTCACAGTTATATAGATTCATGCTAGCTCTTAGTAATTCTCTAGCATTACGAAGTGCAGGTAGTGTCATACTTATGGAACATATCTTATAAACTTATGGTATTTTTTATTTTTATGCTACCATATTAAAACCAAAACATATATTAGTATTTAAGAAAACTAATTAGAAACAATCTGAATTTCAAATGTAAAAGATTCTCGCTGCAACTTTGGATAATATCTCAACTTGTGACGTCACACGTTACATAAAGCAGACGACGCTTCAAGGCCGCCCAAAACTTTTCTCAAAACGAAGACGGATCGAGACCCCCTTAGGCATAACCAGGGAATCTTCTGAATCACGAACTAACAAACCTTTTAGAGTAGCTCGCCTCCCTCAGAAAATGCTGAGGAAAATACAAATCTCTGCACCCAGATTTCGCCATATTTCCCGAATTTCCGATGATATTTCTATAGATTTCCATAGATTAGTTTTTTGGGCATTAGCTGCAACGTCAACTTTTACGTAGAGGTGGGGGGGGGAGAACTAGAAGAAATGATGGTGGCGCCATGTGTGGAAATACAACATAATCCGCGTTCCTAATGGCGGCTGCCAAAGACTATATACTATTTTTACGCGTGATTAGTCCTCAAGTATCTTATTGAGTACTTGCATTAGGCTTTAAGCAGACGACAAAATAGAATCATCCTCATTTGAAATTACAATTGTCCAATATTTCTGATACTTCTACAGATTTTAGATATTTCTCATTATTTCCCAATATTTCTCATTATTTCCCATTATTTCCCAATATTTCCAATATTTCTCATTTTTTCCCAATATTTCCAATATTTTTCTTTATTTCCCAATATTTCCAATATTTCTCATTATTTCCCAATATTTCCGATATTTGTCATTATTTCCCAATATTCCGATATTTCTCATTATTTCCCAATATTTCCAATATTTCTCATTATTTCCCAATATTTCCGATATTTGTCATTATTTCCCAATATTTCCGATATTTCTCATTATTTCCCCATATATTCCGATATTTCTCATTATTTCCCAATATTTCTTGTTATTTCAGATATTTCCCTATATTTCCGATATTTCTCAATATTACGATATTCCTCGAATTTTTGAAATATATTTCTTAAGGCTTGTACACCATATTTCGTAAGTGGCTAGCCCCTCGCTTTTAATCTAAGTTATTATCTATTGCTTTTATTTATTAAATTAACTCTGGACATCATTGTAAATAAGGACTCCACCTTAATGATTGTTCCAATAAAAAGCCTTTATTATTATTATTATTATCTATAATGCCACTAATGATCTATATTAGATTTTAAATAACTAAATACCTATTGGAAGGCTAGACACGGACATGATTGTTAAAAACTTAAATTTTGACATTAACATTTTTATTATATTCACATTTTATTGACGATTCTTCTGAAAGTCAAAGATATAGGATTTTAAAACTTTATATAATTCTTTTATTTATCTAATGAATAACTTTTGTCTTAAAAGGAAAAAGATATAATTGTTAGCTTGTAAATATTTTAAATTAATATAATTTAACGCGTGTATAACTATGAAAAGTACATTTATGTATGTTGTTATGCACGCAATAAACTAATTCAAAATTCCAAATTATTATAAAACCTTGCAAGAAGTTCACCGCGGTATCTGATTCTAAAATAGAAACTCAAAATATGCAGTGGAAATATATTTTGATATGTGCCGAAGACTATCACTTTGCACAAGTCAGTCGGCCATTCCTTTTATATGCTTTCCACTGGAAAAATCTTGCTCCGCGACAATGGCGCTACTTTCACCTAGTGCGGTTTAAGCTAGGTAGTGTCATTTCATCCCTACCAAGCGACTTGTGGATGTGGAACCCTTTAATTATAGTCATTATTATTGTGGGAGGAGTCACGTCACACCACGATGCCAAATGCATATTGTGCACCCTCACTGTAGCTGCAGCAAAGAGGAGATAAAGAATGAGTATCAACGTCTATCAAATGCAGGTGTCTATTAAGCCTAATATCCCATCTGCTGAGCCCAGTAAGGCTGTAACAGACCAAATCCTACAATCCGTACATTAAAGCTAGTTAGCGGGCCAGAGAAAACATCTTACTACTATAGAGTCCACTAATTAATAATTAAATAATACGTTACGTCCTTTAGTTCTTTTATTCCAACAGTTTTCCATCTAAGTGAGGGACACCCGTATACCGCCAACTAAGCCCAAACCATGCCGAACCTAAATGAAAAGTGACTAGGCCGACTAAGCGCGTATATTCGGGATCAAAGGTCACAAGGGAAAACGACGCCTCGTGGCGGCGTTCGTTACTTGTTCCCCAAACACATTCACATATGATAATTATACAGAAATATAAAATGTTACAATCGATAATCCTATTAGGCATAACAAATATATAATTATTAAACATATAGTAGTAGGTAAAATTTAGGAAGTAAAATTTTGTATTTAATTTAAATTTACAAATTGGTTGATATATATGTTCTGATGGACTAATAACTAGGCTTTGTCTATGAAGGGATTTCTAAAACAAGCCTGTGGCTTGTTTACGGGTGGGTCCCTTTACATTGCATAGAGGGGTGGTGGCTAGCCCCTATGCCACAGCATACTAACTAGTACCGTTAACCACTACAAGTTTTTATGGAAAGGAGAAACCGGGTTAGACCGCGGAGGAAAACTTCTTTACAGCATCTCTTCTCGAGCCTGTATCGCTTAAGATACAATACGACTCGGGTTCTATCTTGGTTGCTTGTGGCACAGGAACTTAGGCTTCTCGTTCGATACTGGCGCATCATGTTGACTCCACTTCCAGGGCGTTCGGTACATTCCTCATCCAGATATGGTAACGGTACATTGGTATGCAGGTTCTTCCACGCTGATACCTCCGATGTGGATAACTCCTCAGGCGCTTCCAATTGCGGGAAGGTATCCGGCCCCTTCATGGTGGTGATACTGAGGAACCTCTCCTCCGATGTCATAAAGTATGAGGGTTATAAAACAAGAAATATGAACTGATGTATTAAGGCCAAGTTTAGAGTCTAATAAGTAATAATACGTTACGTGCTTTGGTTCTCTTTTATTTCAACGGTTGAAGTCCTTTATCGTATGGTGATGTATTGTCCATCTAAGTGACCAAGGAGACATCGGTATACCGCCAAGTCAGCCCAAACCATGCCGCCCGTAACTGATACCGACTAAGCAGGTATATGCGGGATGAAAGGTCACTAATGCCAAATGACGCCATCTCGCTGCATCCATTCCAAGGTCCCTAGCTCAAGACCTGCAAGGACCATCAACAAACTGTTTCGTCAGTTTCAGGCCATCCATATCAAGCCAGAGCTGATACTAAATAGCAGTGATTGTGTCATGTAGGCGCCATCTTACCTACCCGTTGGTGATGAGGACGACTAACCAAAGAAGAGGGTGGTGATGGATTTTTCAGGTGTCTTATGTCTAGGATCCCAAGCCTTTGTTGGGTCTCTTATGTCTAGGATCCCAAGCCTTTGTCGGGTCTCTTATGTCTAGGATCCCAAGCCTTTGTCGGGTCTCTTATGTCTAGGATCCCAAGCCTTTGTTGGGTCTCTTATGTCTAGGATCCCAAGCCTAATAAGCGTTGATTCCTCAGCATTCCAACTGTCGAAACTTCTTATTTCGTGGATTGCTGAAGTTTATTTTTGACATTACAAAAGTGATTTCATTTCCCTTCAAGGACTGACAGTGCACGATGACCGCAAATTTCCCTTCCTATGACTTACGAGTTATTAGGGTGGTGGGGGGTCGCTTTGCGGTCATTTCCCAAGAAATTTAGTTATTACTTATTATTTAAAATCGAGATATCTGTTTCTCTCTTAATTCCTCCTTTGAAGGGGCTTCTACCATTCCTCTGCTTTTGGCAATCCTCAACGGGTGATCAGCATCCAGTGGTACTTTTTGTTTCAATGACCCCTAGAAATCATAATAAATTTATAGCTGAAAAAGAACAGATTTTATTTTTACCTTGAAGTTTTCCCTCTGTTCGAAAATGATCCGCATTAATTCCGGAATATAAGAATATTTTTTCTTCTCATATATTGGCACAATGTACCACGCCTTCGTTCGTTTACTGTAGGCACGTGTATCTCTGGAATCCACACATTTATGACCGTTATGTTTATTTCACAAACACATAGGCTATAATAAGTATATTAATGATATTTTACTTTGGCTGTCCATCTTGTCTATAAGCCCGAGGCCTTCCACAGTGCTTGTTGTGGTCTATGGCGGCTAATTTAATCCTTATTTGGTAGCCCCAGTAGCTACATCACAGACAAAAATTACTATGTCAACATGGTAAATGATGGAAACAAAGTTAGACATACCCAAAAGCGATTCTTTTTGGGGCATACATTAGAATTAGACTGTGGTAACTTTCGAGAAAGCCTGTGTGCCTGTAACAAACAAGATTTGCGCGTGATGAACGGTGGTAAAGTTCATCTCTAGGTACTCACGCATACCTAAAGTTTGTGAAGTATCCCATATTTTTCGAGAGGTACTTCCTCATAACTTCGCTTCTTAATTTTAAGAAAGTGGGAGAGTTGGCTTGTAACCAGGGGTGTTTTTCCAGCTGCTCTTCAGTTAAAGGTTCATGGTCGCAATGATTGAACATGCCTATCTCCAAGTGCCACTCATGCTCGTTGATAACATGGTGGAGACAAGTCAACCACAAACTCTATAAATATTTGGATTTCAATTGACCACCTGTTCTTCAAGATTCATTCAAGGTAATCATAGCACAATACCTTCATAGTGAAGACCTGTCCTGGACAATTTTTGGAGCACCAACAGAAATGATTACGTAGTAGAGGAGCCCAGTGACATAAATCTCTATGTTCTTTAGATTTCAGTCCAATCTACATGAAACAAGTTCTGTTTCATTCACTTGATAAAGGGTGTGACAAGAGATTTAAAAATGGAAACATATTTACTTCGTTCAATCTCTTTAATATTATTTTGCCACCATGCCACGTGTCCCACGAGTGTTTTACACCTGGCAAACAAGAATCCTCCTTCCCTACGAATAGTCGCAAATAAATTTTTTTCATAAATATACCATGCATTCTAAAATCGCCAATCGGTAATGTCGTGCTTCAAACTAACTTAGCTCAGCTGAAATTGCCGAATGAGCATCTGTGACGACTTCCAGCACTTTGACATTGTGTAGGGCACCAAGCTCCAGAACCTCTTTGGAAGCACCTTTGAAAGCCAGGAGCTCCAAGTTCGGGCTTTTCCCTTCAGCGTGTCGAACGTCTTTGTTGGATATAACTATGATTTTCTTTGATTCAGTATCTGCCAAAGTGTACGTGAAAAACATGGCGGAATGCCCTGGACTGTCCATCCTTCCATCTCCAGCTACTACAAGTTCTTTTCCCGACAATTCTTCGAAAGTTTCTTTTTGCGTCCTCTCCCAGAAAACATCAACAGCTGGCTTCAAAAAATGAAGCTGATAGCTGATGGTGAAAAAAATTTCATGCCCAATTTAATAATAATGATATATGCTCGCTAGCGAGAACTCCCCGGTCTCCATGTCTATACATCGTTTTCTCTCAAGGTGAGAGGGGATGAATTTTATCTAGCCCCTTTATTTTATCATTCTCAAACAAGGCAAAAATAATTTTGCATTAGTCCGTGTGCTTTCCAATGTGCTAAGGTTGTACATCACCCAACAACGATCTAAGGCTATAGATCTAAGGCTATAGACTAGTAACGGGACTAGCGGTAGAGACGGTGTAGACGGTGTATCCCTCCCTCTGATCGCGCTCTTGAATGGACTACTTTGCTCTTAGCTCAGTGTCATCCCCCTACCAGGCGCGTACTGCATCCCCTCTTACAAAAGCGCGCCTAGAGGGAGGGATACACCGTTTTGAGTGCTTTTAATGGATATTAAAACCTAACTGAAGTCTCCAGTTTTGTTTTGACTGTACTTCTTCAGTTTTTCACCCAACACCAACGCTATGACAAATTTGTAGTAGAAAAACAGTAAAAAGACATTGCTTTCATATCAAAAGCTTCGGAAAGCTAAAAGTTCTTTAACAAATCTCCTTGTCTGTCCCATGAGTCAATAAGTTTATTGGTCCTGACTCTGTATCCCCCCCCTAAATTGCAACCATCCTGTCCTTCTAAAAGTAAAAGGTTTCCCATAGCTTCTCGTATACAAAATAACCAAGTGAATGCTTTTAGCACAAAAATAAAAACTTGGGGCAACCAACAAGAGGAGCTGATAAGCCTGACTATAATTATAACGAGGGGCTAATCACTATCAGATTTCGTGTTCAAAGTTATTATATGTAAGGATGTTAGCGCTATCAAGTGCACGGCACTTAAAAAGGGAGGGTGAAGTAGAAAATGTAGTGATTTTTTTATTGATTCTTGTACAAATTATAAGACCAGTCTTCATAGTGAAACATTTAGGAAATACATCAGAAAAAGTTTAAAATTAAAATTAGGCTCAGGTTTTAAGGATAATTTTAAATAAGGACGTCCGACCAATCGCGTAACGCCGTGCCTTTCTGTTAACAAACGTTCCGTCTCGAATGAAATTTATCACGAGATTTGATAAAATTTGCGCGCGATGTGACAATCGTGGCGCGAGACATGGCGCGTGACACGAGAATTTGGTTAACAAAAAGGCAGGGCGTTACGCGATTTGTCGGACGTCCTTAATTAAAATTATTATTAAAATCTGAACCTAATTTGAATTTTAAAATCACTCGGGAATATTTCCCGAATGTTACACCATACAGACTGGTTTTGACGGCTTAATTGGTAGAAGAATCGATAAAAAATCATTTCATTTTCTACTTCACCCTCCCTTTAAAGGTTAAGCATAATCCTTATTTTGTAGTAAAAGGTACAGCGTCTACAACGATTACTTTTTCCTTATCCATTGGTTATTAGGCACGAAACCAAAAGTGATCACCCCCTTTGATTTTAACGCCAACATGCTAAAATTGCTCGCTTCACTTTTTCCCACAGCCGAATCAGGCATAACCAACACTCTACCATTTCATTTCATTTTAAAAATTGTGTTCTTGAGAGTAGGTGTAACGGCCGGCTACTTCACTCGCCGTTTAGTCGCTAAAAGCCGCGCGTCTCCATACTCTCCAACCCTCTATGCCTTTAGGGTGTCCTATTGTCATCTTAGCTGGGGTGGTCCTCGTGACCCTGACCTCCCGGACTAGGATGCCATTAGGCACTAATTGGAGTTTCCGATAATCTACCTAAATTTATGGCTTGATGACTTGGCGGAGAGATGTTAAGAAACTCTCTCCGAATGGTTTTATGACAGGTTGACTTGGGGGATTCTGTTGTTCCGAATAATAAAATATCAGTTCCATTTCTACCCTCAAAACGAAGAGTCACTTTTTAACATCTCCTACATTCGCTACTTAAAATCGCGCTCGTAGAGAGACTTGTAACGTACATATCCGGGCAACGTTACAAAGGTTCAAAAAATGGAAGACTTCCCAATTGCAATGAAATCGGGTTCAGCCGACCCCTTTTCTAATTGTTGTTCGTGTCGGTCCGTGTGTGCTCGAGCCCATGGGCGCCTAGGGTGCCCATGTAGGGCAAATGGTGTCGAGTGCACCGATCGATGTAGCTGCGGGTTTGTGGGCAAAAAGGTGCTACTTTGCACAAACCAGCAAAGACCTAGCACCTCCCGCGCCCCAGACCCCCAAATAATTGTGGGAAGAACAGGGGAGCCAACTCAGGACCTCATCGAAGAATTGGAAAGAGGAAGCGAGGATTCGAATTCTCAAGATGAGGATCCCAAGGAAGATACTTCCTCAGAAGAACTTCCCGAGCTGGAGGTTAGGTTTTGACTTTATAAAATTATTATAAAATAAGGCCAGTTTGACGGTCCGGGACATTTAGTGTTGCGACCGCCGCATCAAGCGTGGCATAGCGTGAAATTAGCCTAAGTCATTCTTTGTTCATTGGCCAGATTTCTTTAAAGACCATTTTAACATAAGTTTATAAAGCATCCGAGGATAAATATTGCATGCACGCATGATTTGAATGACAGCCCCATTTTTTTACTTTTCATATGATGTAAAGGACAAAATATAAATTTTATAGCCCACCCCTGCTCCTAAAAAACGTAGGAGTCGCGGTGCCCAGGCAAGACGCCAACCGGTTCAAAAAATGGTGCGACAAACGCAACACCCGGCGATGAGGGGGGCAATATATCTAGAGCCGTTGATGTACGTGTAAATATGTATATATATATATTTTTTTTTTTATTAAATTCAAATGTAAACGACATTTTTTGTAGGATGTTATCGACGGTCTAGATATCACCACTAAAGATAGACTTCTCCGAAGATTGGCCAGGTTGATTCCGGAAACGGAAGCCATTTTAGGAGAAAGTAAGACATTTTCTAACTGTCTAATAACAGAGACTTTCCAAGTCTCTTTCCATAGACATTTATAGCTGTGTTCAGTTGGACTTCAGTAGTCCTACTTTGTATGCTATATAACATTCTGACTGAACACGACTATGTATACGGTCTATGCGTGAAAAAAATGGGATAAGAAGTAGGGGTCTAAAGCCGGTTTACGGGTTAGTGAATATGGCGTTGAAAGGACATACTCCTGGAAACAGCAAGGGGACAAGAAAGGGGGAATGAAATGACGTCACAGGCGAGGACCCTATACTTTAAACGAAGAGGATAGAAAGAAGAGAAGTAGAAGCTAACGGCTTTGACAAGGCATTTTTAGAGTTCTCGCTTTTCGTTTTTAATTTTACACGGAATTATGGAATTATAACTACGGTAAAATTTAAGAGAGGGTTCAAGCGTCTGGCCTTTCCTGGACGCGCGCACGATTTGGAGAGAGAGAGAAGCTAAAGGTAAATTTAAGAGGGGAAGACAGTGGCCGATTTGGAGAGAAAGAGAGAGGCGAAAGCGATGGCGCGCTGAATGAACAGAAGTTAGAGGGGGAAGTTTAAAATTCCCCGATTACTATATTTCAACCAATGTGAGGGCAGTGAAAGATACGCCCGCATGCTGCAAAATGCACAAAGCGAGAACTCTCAACCTCAGCCTTCTACACCTCTTCATTATACCCTCCTTGCTTTGAATAAGGTTCCCGAACCAAGGGTAAACGCTCTTTGACCAACCCTAAGTAACACGCACACATTTCTACTAAAATCAGTTACAAACTTCCATGTTTCTTTCATGCAATTTTAGTTGCAAAGCCTAAAATATGAATAGTTGATAATATTCAATGTTTTAATGAAATAGTTCTACGTGAAAACGACCACCCTGGCCTCGGAGACGCACCACAAACAGACGCACAAACTACCGATAGATTGAGGGAATGTCCCCCTCCTTCCTCACCCCCCGCGCAGGGGCAACAGTTCTGCCTATGCGGAATCTGTATGCCTATGCCAACAGCGCTTGAGAATGTGTGCTGTCGTACCATCCAGGGCACCATTCAATGCGAAACCCTCAGGCCACAATTTCAATTGTTTTGTTTGGAACCAATGGTACTCATATTGACGATGCGCCTCAGGGGCGAGTTAATCCTAGAGAGGAATTTAGACATAGATAACGCAAACTTGAGATTTCAAGCTTATGCGAATCTATGTCTATCCCTCTTTGGGTTCCTCGGCCTTGGTAACAGGATGGTTTTGCCAGCCTGTTGTGTAAGGCGTATTCGTGAATTATTTCGAAGCCCCGATGGGGAATACCGAGGGTTCCAACCAGGAAGATTTCCGGGGTAATTGAATGAGTTGCCTGTTCATAATTTTTATGTTTTGTAAATATGTTTATATGTTTTGTAAATATGTTTATATGTTTTGTAAATATGTTTATAGTTTTCATGTTTTGTAAATATGTTTATAATTTTTATGTTTTGTAAATTTGTTTATAGTTTTCATGTTTTGTAAATATGTTTATAATTTTTATGTTTTGTAAATTTGTTTATAGTTTTCATGTTTTGTAAATATGTTTATAATTTTTAAAATTTGTAAATATGTTTATAATTTTTAAAATTTGTAAATATGTTTATAATTTTTAAAATTTGTAAATATGTTTATAATTTTTAAAATTTGTAAATATGTTTATAATTTTAATGATTTCTCAGTAAACCTTTATTTGAATTCATACACGTTTTGTAAATTTGTTGCAATTCACTCATAAATAGCATTTTTCCCTATAGACTAGTGGCGGTAGAGAGGGGGGCGTAAACTGTGCATCCCTTCCTCTGGGCGCGCATTTGTGAGAGGGGATACTTACGCGCTCGGTAGTGGGATTACACTGAGCTAAGAGATAGAAGGGTGTGACGTTTGCATACTTAGAACTGCCATTACTCTACGAAATTTTGAAATTAACATCATTCATCATGCTTACTAACAAATCCCTGGTAAAGATTCAAATTTTTAGGTGCACGAAAGCTGTCCCCCCCTTTTTATTTATATCCTGTCGCAGCCCTCCCCCATCATTTGTAATGGCATGGCCCATCCTTGGGAACCGCTGCTGTGTAGTTCGGAATTCATAAAGTTCTACAGATTTTATAGTTTTTAAGAGAATTACAAAATAAGCGTCCTTCCAAATACAAATATCATTTGCTTTTATAATTTTTCGGAAATCTTTAACCCCCCCCCCCCGATTTTTTTTATTTCACCAGACGCGCACACGATAACACGATCATACCTGTCCACCATCGCTTGGGCTCAGCTCAGCTCACGTTACTTTATAGAAATTGACAACGAGCTCACCTCAAGCTCAAAATTGAAACAATGTTTTCTTAGAGCTCAGTGTGAGCTCAAGCTCAGTTATTTTTTATAAATGAGCTCGCCTCGGGCTCGGGTTCATTCGCATAATTTTGATGGGCTAAGCTCGAGCTCAAGCTCTCTCTAATATCTTTCGCGGGCTCAGCTCGGGCTCAAAATCGATAAAATTTAAGGCTCACCTCGAGCTCGGGCTCATTCAATTTAGTAAGCTCAAGCTCGAGCTTGGTCTCATATTTCAGGAGAATATTTCTTCCAAACAGTGTAGATGTTGAAATAAATAATTTTGCAGCTATTTTTACGCGATAAATGCAAAACTACAATACATATTTACTATCCAAATGACTTGCACTACATTTGTATTAAAAAAAATTTAAAACTTCATCTACCAATGAGTTACGCTAGTTTCTGTTGGCACTGAATACGGCGCTGAGCCAAGCTGAGCGCAGTCTCAAAACAGTGAGCGCCCTTTCAAAATGAGCGGTCTCATAGTTTTCAGTTGGCCTCACTCGAGCTCAGGAAAGCCAAAACATTTCTAAGAGAGCTCAGCGCAAGCTCTCGTTGATTTTACAGTTGAACCTGGGCTCAGCTCAAGGCTCACTTTGTTTGTGAAGTATTGTGAGCCCGGGCTCAAGCTCAGAAAACTTTTTCATAAACTTTCGGGCTCGGCTCGGGCTCGTGACTTTATCAATTATTTCGAAGAGCCTTGCTCAATTCGCGCTCGGGCTCGCTAAATTGAGGTGAGCGCGGACAGCTATGAACACGATACGGAGAGAAGCTCGGAGAGAAACGAATTGAAAGCGCGACGTAGAGAGAGAACTGCCTGCCTGGTATATAGTGAGAGGGGGAAGAGGGAGAGGGGGCATCTCGCCCGGAGAGGAGAGAGAGGAAAGAAATGTAGTTTAAATTTCGCGGGCGAGCGAAGGGTCTTTGGGGAGGGAGGGAGGTTGGTAGGGGAAAAACACGTTTATTGGGAGAGAGAGCTTTCAGCAAGGAGGATATATAATAGGCCTTTTTAAAAAGTTCCCTGTACAAACGATGTAATGGGGGAGGAAAGCGGAGATGGAAGGCATTTTCCCTCCCGCGTTTCTGCGCGCGCCCCATGTGAAACGTCATTTTTAAAATCGCCTATTATACAGGCTCCTGTATACAGAATATTCTGTATATACTCTGTTACAACATCGGTTGTCAGCACGCGCAAACCTAGGTCTCTATGTAACCTAGGTTTATGCGTGCTGACAATAGAGAAAAAACTTGAGGTTCTTCAGGATTTAAAATATCCGCCACACTGTAGAGACCAGTTTTTTTACCTTGGGTGCACGGGCCTCTAGGCCTTAGTTTCAAATACGTGTAATAGGCCTTAGGCAATTTCACACGTATTTGAAAATAAGGTCTACCTAGAGGTCCTGCACTGGAGCTAAAAAAACTGGCGGATATTTTCCGGAAGATCCTGAAGTTTTTAGTCTCTTGACAGCACGTACCAAGCTGCTACGTCACATAGAGACGTGGGTTTGCGCGTGCTGAGAACCCATGTTGTAACAGAGTATATACAGAATAAGCTGTCGTCCGAGATAGGGAGTTGCCTATCCTGTAGAGTGAAAAGAATTTCCTCACGCGCATTCTTTATCTATGGTAATAGTTTCAAAAAGAGGGCTAAAAAAATTGGGACTTGAATTTTTGTCAAAAGGAGCCTTTTTATGAACTCCTTCGGTGGAAGGTTAAGAACACCCTTCATCTCTACTCCCCCCCTGCAAAATATTCTTTTCGCGGGAGAGATGAACACCCTTCGGCCCTGCTTTCCTCCCCCAGCAACATAAGGATTTTATGTAAAGACCAATTTCAAAAAAGGACCGGCAGACTAAGCCCCCCCCCCTCATTTTTTGACGGCCACGCTTTTGATGGAATCTGATGGGGTAGAACTTCAATATTTTTGGTCTCAGGCTCTAAAATTCGCAATATGAATTTTTCTAAAATAAAAGCACCCATTTACAAATACCGTCAGACGTATAATTTCAGAATTTTATTCCATTAATTAATGTCTTATCGGTTCGGATTGGACCGAAACGTAAAGACACCCAAGGCTCAAGCTAAGAGGAATACGAATGTAACTAGCGTAGAGTCGTGTTCTCTAAAAGAAGTTCACTAAATAAACCAGATCTATTCAGAGTGAGCCGAAAGTTAAATACACATTTAAAGAAATAGTTTTCGATTCTTATAAAAAACAACCAAGGGTTATGACCGTGAGCCAATCGGAGTTATACTTTTAAGTAGAATCCCATCAAATCGAATGTCTGAATAAATTGAATCCCGTTAGACCAATTCCCAATAAACCGCATTTTTAGAAATAGTTTTTTTGACATAAAGCAAATTTGGCGATTTCGTCTATTTCGAATTTGAATTAAATAATAAGAACTATTTTAGTATATGACTTAATCATTAAGAGCAAACACCTTAAATAGAAAGTTAAAAAACCTATTCTTTTTTCACTGATGTTTTCAAGAAAAGCAAAACTACGAGGTATTCCCGCCTTGCAAAACGAATGGAGAAAAACGGAATTTTTGTTGAGGGATTAAGAGATCAAGCAAGACTTTTCGTCAGTGGTGTTGGATCTCTAATCGTGGGAGACTACATTTTGCTTGACTTTCTCGGGAAGCAATAAAAAAAGAAATAGAAAATGTCAACAAAACAGTATACATTGGAAAAGAGAATATTGAACAATCAATCGGATATTTCTTATTCAACAAACGGTTTCCTTTGGTGGTTCGTGATCGAGTGGATTACTTGTGAGTTAAAAAGAAGCATGCATGCTAGATCCAGTAGAACTCAGTTTACAGAAAAAGTTCTCAAATGAGCTGACTGGATTATACATAGTTTATTGAAAATAATTTTTGCAGTGTAGTCTTGGATAAAGTTAACAATTTCCTACTTACCTTAAGAGCGGGATACACATGACATGCATGGGGCCTTTTAATATTAGAACCAAAATCCACTTACTTTAATCTTTCACTTACTCATCACTCAAGTACAAAAAAAATTAACAAATCCTAGAGAAGTTTTAAATATATATTATAAAAAATAAAAGAATTAATTTCTATTTCAAATATAAAACATTTTTAATTTTATAGTTTAAATATTGATTATTATAATGAAATTTAGGTAATCGGACCTTTTAAAGGCTTAACACGTAAGTTTTGAGCTGATTTCAGGTTTACAAGTGGGGACCTAAACCGTCTTCCAACCTTATATCTGGGGACATTTGTGTATAAATTATTAGGTTTTGAATTAGTGTCGAAGCCTAAATGGTTCCATCAGGTATTTCAATTTCATTTTTCACACTCGATAAATTTACAAGTGGGGACCTTCACAGTCATTTCAACAGACAAGTGGGGTCTTATAAACACACATTTTCTAATTTCATGTATATTTAAATTTTATAGTTTAAATATTGATTATTATAATGAAATTTAGGTAATCGGACCTTTTAAAGGCTTAACACGTAAGTTTTGAGCTGATTTCAGGTTTACAAGTGGGGACCTAAACCGTCTTCCAACCTTATATCTGGGGACATTTGTGTATAAATTATTAGGTTTTGAATTAGTGTCGAAGCCTATATGGTTCCATCAAGTATTTCAATTTCATTTTTCACACTCGATAAATTTACAAGTGGGGACCTTCACCGTCATTTCAACAGACAAGTGGGGTCGTTTAAACACACATTTTCAAATTTCATGTATATTATAATTTAATAGTTAAAATATTGATTATTAGAATGAAATTTAAGTAATCAGTCCAATTTCTAGCTTAACACTTAAGTTTTGAGCTAATTTCAGGTTTACAAGTGGGGACCTAAACCGTCTTCCAACCTTATATGTGGGGACATATGTGTATAAATTATTAGGTTTTGAATAAGTGTCAAAGCCTATATGGTTCCATCAAGTATTTCAATTTCATTTTTCACACTCGACAAATTTACAAGTGGGGACCTTCACAGTCATTTCAACAGACAAGTGGGGTCTTTTAAACACACATTTTCTAATTTCATGTATATTTTAATTTTATAGTTTAAATATTGATTATTATAATGAAATTTAGGTATAAGGACCTTTTAAAGGCTTAACACGTAAGTTTTGAGCTGATTTCAGGTTTACAAGTGGGGACCTAAACAGCCTTCCAACCTTATATCTGGGGACATTTGTGTATAAACTATTAGATTTTGTACTAGTGTCGAAGCCTATATGGTTCCATCACGTATTTCAATTTCATTTTTCACACTCGACAAATTTACAGGTGGGGACCTTCACAGTCATTTCAACAGACAAGTGGGGTCTTTTAAACACACATTTTCTAATTTCATGTATATTTTAATTTTATAGTTTAAATATTGATTATTATAATGAAATTTAGGTAATCGGACCTTTTAAAGGCTTAACACGTAAGTTTTGAGCTGATTTCAGGTTTACAAGTGGGGACCTAAACCGTCTTCCAACCTTATATCTGGGGACATTTGTGTATAAATTATTAGGTTTTGAATTAGTGTCGAAGCCTATATGGTTCCATCAGGTATTTCAATTTCATTTTTCACACTCGATAAATTTACAAGTGGGGACCTTAACCGTCATTTCAACAGACAAGTGGGGTCGTTTAAACAGACACTTTCAAATTTCATGTATATTATAATTTTATAGTTAAAATATTGATTATCAGAATGAAATTTAAGTAATCAGTCCAATTTCTAGCTTAACTTAAGTTTTGAGCTAATTTCAGGTTTACAAGTGGGGACCTAAACCGTCTTCCAACCTTATATCTGGGGACATTTGTAAATAAACTATTAGATTTTGTACTAGTGTCGAAGCCTATATGGTTCCATCACGTATTTCAATTTCATTTTTCACACTCGACAAATTTACAGGTGGGGACCTTCACAGTCATTTCAACAGACAAGTGGGGTCTTTTAAACACACATTCTCTAATTTCATGTATATTTTAATTTTATAGTTTAAATATTGATTATTATAATGAAATTTAGGTAATCGGACCTTTTAAAGGCTTAACACGTAAGTTTTGAGCTGATTTCAGGTTTACAAGTGGGGACCTAAACCGTCTTCCAACCTTATATCTGGGGACATTTGTGTATAAATTATTAGGTTTTGAATTAGTGTCGAAGCCTATATGGTTCCATCAAGTATTTCAATTTCATTTTTCACACTCGATAAATTTACAAGTGGGGACCTTCACCGTCATTTCAACAGACAAGTGGGGTCGTT
>JAEQBA010002759.1:103641-187530 GCA_019434445.1 Phalangium opilio
GAACATGGCGGTAGGAAATAAACTCTCCTCGATAAATCACGCGTTGAAAGCGGTTGGACAGGAAGTTCCGAAACCAGAAAAGAACAGCTCCCGAAACTCCAATACGTTCGAGCTGGTACAAGAGTCTCTTGTGGCACACCGAGTCAAAACTTCGACCAGTCGAAGGAGACAACATGTACATCTGGAGGACCCCTCTCATCAAGGAAAGACGACCATTGGTGAAATGATTGTAAGAGTTTCTGCATGCACAAGCGACCAGTCCTGAATCCAAACTGTGATGAAGGCAGCAGAGAGTTATCTTCGAGGAATAAATTTAGTTTCTCGGCTATGATCGATTCAAGGACCTTCCCAACTACGGATGTAAGAGAAATAGGGCGGTAGTTTGTTATATCATTCCGTTTTCCAGAACCCTTAAAAACCGGGACCACATTGGCCAATATCCATCCTGAGGGCAGGGACGATGTCTCCAGTGAGTAGTTGAAAAGTTTAGTCAGTGGACCAATAATCGCAGGAGCCATCAACTGTAATAGACGTGGTGTTATACCATCCGGACCGCAGGCGGAACCAGGTTTTAAGCGAGTCAAGGCACAGGCAACATCAGAGGAATCAACGCGATCGAAGGTGAATTGAAGTTCAGGCTGACGAAGGAGTGGTAAGGTCAGCTCCTGATCCGGAGGACGGAAGTTGTCATAAAAATAATTTCCGAAAGCAGCGGCGATGGTGCAAGGGCAAGACAGCACCCCATTAGGTACCTCAAAGGACGAAGGCGGTGGTGAAAGAGATCTTGACCTCACAAAGCTCCAAAAGCGTTTAGGATACGTTGCCAGGGTATCGTGCAAGGTCCCAACGAACTTGTCATAAGCCTCACGTGTCGTCGAACGTAGAACATTACTGAACTGTCTATATTTATTCCAGTCTGAATCCTTATTGGACTTCCGGGCCTTATTATAAAGCGAAATCTTTTCATGACTTAGATGGACGAGTTCTTTAGAGATCCAAGGCGAACGCTTTCTGCCCCGTATGGCAGTTGACTTGATGTTATCCCTTACAGTGGCCAAAAATATCTAACCAAAGTTCCCAGGTCTCATCAATGTTATAGCTGGGAGAGAAGGCCAAGTCAAAAGGGGCGTGACGAATCGTATTAAGTAGGTCCTCCAAGACCAAATCTTTGTAGTTCAGGACCGAACGGTTAACGCGTTGGGTAAAGCGACGCGGCATCTTGAGAGCGCCAGTGACCGCAAAATGGTCGCAACCTGGCAGATTGGCAGTAGTGCAAGTCTCGTGCAGGAATCTTTCGTCGTTAATAAAAACCAGGTCCAAAAAATTGTTGCCACGGGTGGGAGTGAGTACAGTTTGTTGAAGCCCAAGGCCAAGGACAGTGTCGCAAAACAACTGTTCATCCGCAGTTCTCGGAGACGGATCCAACCATGATATGTGTACGTTAAAGTCTCCCATCAAAAGAAAAACGTCATGCGGTGGAAGTGTTTCATGTAGGTGTCCAAAAAGTTCGCAAAGCGTAACCATATAAGCCAGTGAAGAATTCCACGGACGATAGACGCAACCAAGCACAGCTGAGCGAGAGCCACAGGTAAAGGTCGCAAACACCGCTTCAATAGGAATCCCATCTTCAGAGGTCTGGAGTTCAGCAGGAAGCTCAATGCGAACCGGATGTAGAGTTTCATGCAAGGCCAGTAATACACCACTGCCGCGTGTAGGACGATCCTTCCGGAAAGGGACATATTCAGGGGGTAGTATCTCGGAACAGAAGGGTCAAGCCATGTTTTCGTTAGAGCGATGACATCATATTGAGAGGAGTTCAGGAGAGACAGATCCTTAATCTTTGAGCACAGGCTGCGAACATTGGCATGGAGGTAAGAAACATGTCTCGAGCGTTCATTGAGCCTTGTAGAGTACGCAGAATTATCCAGGGATGGTGCATCTTGCGCAGCAAAAAATGAGTCAGTGAGAGCCGGTAGAGAACAGGTGGGACATAAATAGGGCTCGTCGGATGATCCGAGATGATCGTATTCCGCACGGCGCATGGACACACATTTCATGTGAAACCATCGTTGACAAAGGTCGCCCTCGCAGAAAAGAGCCAATTGATTGTCAGTAACAGGTTTCTGGCAATGCCCACAAGGCCACCTCATAGTCAAGATCGGACCAGGATTCAGTTACACGTCACCGCAAGATATCAAATGGTTAAAGCGCAGTGCCATTAGTGGCGAAACTTCAGAAACCACATCCAGTAGGGCAAGTGTTGACGGAAGCAAACGAAAACGATGGGGCGAGCGTACGTGACCAAAAGAGTCCGCAGTGGAGTACGCAACAAAGGGTGCGTAGAAGTAGCTTAGTCCAAACACTGAACAGAGAAACTGAAGTACACGTCACCATATAAATAAGCGTATAGTAGAGAGAGCGTGACCAACCCAAGAATCCGAACACAGTAACCCGTCCGTGTACCAGTAAAATACGCCTTGAAGACCTCAGGGAAGATTGGAGGCAGCATTTCCAAAAGCCACTTGTGCACTCAGCAAATTTAGTAACAACAAGAAGTATCGAAAACGGTAGTAAAATAAGAATTTGGAAAAAAAAACTGTCGAAAAGCGCTAAGCCTAAAACAAGAGTCTAAAAACTGAAATTTACAAGAATTTAAGAATAGCGCGACAATCACGCGAAGGAAAGACCCTTGATGGAGTAGAAGCCAGTCTGGTGTCCATGTGGGATAGAAAAAAAACCAGATGATGGTGTTTAGAAGCCAGTAAGTACAGACTGGTGACCATGTGCGATGGAGTAGAAGCCAGTCTGGTGTCCATGTGGGATAGAAAAAAAACCAGATGATGGTGTTTAGAAGCCAGTAAGTACAGACTGGTGACCATGTGCGATGGACAAAAGACCAGATGATGGTGGTGATTAGAAGCCAGTAAGTACAGACTGGTGTCTATGTGGGATGAATAAAAGGTGGTGGTGTTAGAGCGACAATGGAGTAATAGGCAGTGTAAGTGGAAAACAAATTTCCGGGAACTATAAATGCGGTCCGGGAATTGAGAACACATTTGCTCCGATTTGCAAACTGCCAACGCGGTTCCCTGGGGTGTAACAACAGACAGACAGACACGTCGAAATTAGAGCCTCTCCGTGACATACGTCACTCGGAGAGGTTAAAAAGAAACTGCTGAGAGTGAATCTTCGTTGCCATCATGGAGAAAACTACGGTAAATAGAGCGGAGTGTTTTTCGTTCATAATTAGCGTGATTCGAACTTTTGACAGTGTTGACAAGTCTGTCAATCGTCCATTGGAAGGATGACTTTATGTCTCTTGACGCGTCTCGAGTTACGCGTATCGTTAATAATGGTTTTATTGTTCATTGTTCTTCGCTTTTGCAAATTGCCTATTCAATCGTATTAAAACGACATTAGTAAAATGACATGATAAGAAACATTATGTGCGTCACAATCGTATTATTTTTCCCAATTTTTATTGAACCATTGGTGAGTCAAGTCATTTCACCTTGATCGAATAACACGATCGTAACCATTACCATCGTCTTTTTCATTATTATCAAATATTTGCAATTGAATTTAACAATAGAGTCGAATATTTCGGCATTTCATCTTGATAGAATGACACGATCGTAACCATTATAAGCGTAATACTAATCGAATTATTAATTTATTCGAGTTCATTAATTCCCACATTAATTAACAAAGAGCGTAAATACAGAAATATGATAATTTAAGGTATTTTATGCGGTGCTATGACTATTACTATTTATTACTAATCAACAACAATTATTACATTACTTTATGAAATTTTAGGTAAAAGATTGATGCAAAATTGTGGAAGTTTATAGCAATTATCATAAGTTCATACGATATGTTCCATAAGTTTGTCACTGGTTACTGAGAGATTGACATGAAGTGACGTAGGTAAAGCGTAGGTGTTGTAAGTCTCTAGCATTTCGAAGTATAGGTAGTGTCATACTTATGTAACATATCTTATAAACTTATGCAATTAGATGATCACTGTGCCTTTTGATAACGTGGTAAAACGAGATACATTCTTCAGGTCTGGTCATTTAAGCATCTTTAAGCACCTGGAGAAGAGGTTAGAGAGTCTCTCTGCCAGAAAGACGAGTAAAGCCAGAGCGTGTCCGATGGTCAAGATGGCGAACGCGCCTTGCAAGTCCACTATGACCAAAGGTCTTGTCCCACTCTTATCCTGGAGGTGGTCCGTGTCAAACATGCCCTTAATCCTTTCCCACTCAATCGTGTCCTTTCGGAACTTTTCCAGGATACCGCAATCCTGCAGACGAAGTACTCTAAATCATAAACAATAAGAACTAAGTTTTCTATTTAATGTAATTGTTGGCTTTTTAAAACCGTAGTAGAGAACGCGGGTGGTCGCTTGTTTCCGCACAGTTTTTTTTTCACATCTTAAAAACCCATAGCCCGTTTCCGCAGTTTTTCATAACCCATTTCCGCACAGTTTGCAAAACATTTTAAAAACCTTAAACTTATGATGCTGGCTCATTGGACCGAAAATAGCCAAAATGTGAGGTTTTATGATTATAAATTTTTTGATGCATTTTAACGACAGATTAATTTTTAATGCAGGTTTAACAAACAGAATTTTTTTATTTCTATTTTTAACAAAAACACACTTGGTTTACGTCTATCAATACACTTTTATTATTTCGATAGTGATATTGCAGTGGTCAAATCACAAGTTTGCATGCCCTAATCAAAATCTAACCGAACCAAACCTAACCGAACCCGAACAAAACCTAATCAACAAAAAAAAAGTTTTATTTGCAAACTGTGCGGAAATGGGTTATCGTTAAATATGGTGAACTAACTTTTCAATGTAAAAACTGTGCGGAAATGGGCCATAAATAGTGTGCGGAAATGGGCCATAAAAAGTGTGCGGAAATGGGCCATAAAAAGTGTGCGGAATTGGGCTATGATTCTCGAAAATTGTGCGGAAATGGGCATCCCCGAGAACGCGAATCAATTAGCAAGCTGACAGCGTGCGAGTTTATACTCGCTGTAGCAAATTCTTAGGTTCATTAATTAAAAGTGTCTTTGAAAACAATGTGATAGGAAAAAGATCAAAATTAATTATCTAACAGATATTCGTTTGAAGTGACAGATATTTTAAAATTAAAATTGCCTACAGCCTACTACACGTATTTGAAACTCAAGCCGTGCACTCGAGCTTAAAAACTAGCGGATATTTTAAATCCTGAAAATCCTGAAGTTTTTCGTCTCTTGACAGCACGCACAAAGCTAGGTTACATAGAGACCTAGCTTTGTGCGTGCTGACAAACGATGTCGCAACAAGATATATACAGAATAAGCTGTCGTCCTATAGCTTGAAAACAAATTTTCTCACGCGCATTCTTTATCCCTGATGAAACAATATTTCAATGCTAATTTTAACTTAAGGTTTTTAGCAAGCATATGGTGTATTTTTAGGATTAAAAATTAAAATAACATTGCGCATTAATTAAGCAGAGTGGATGAATTTTTAAAGAGCTTACACCATATTGAGGGGATCTCGAAGCGGAGAGCCTTTTGGCACTTTGAAGATTGAAACAAAAGTATTACTTTACTATTAACCAATCACAGCTCTAAAAGGGAAGTTTTCATGTTTTTCACCACCAATTGACAGAAAGAATTGATCACTCCATTCAAGCAGAAGTTTATGACTTTTTCCAAGGAAAATGGAAGACTCGCGGAGTTTATATTCGAAACCGTCAAGCTCTGGTACCGATCAACTTTCTACCTAATATTAGCTCGCCAGATACGGTTAAGCGTGGTCTGTAATTGTGTTTGAAAATAGAGACGATCCAAGAACTGTTTCAATAGATCTTCCTAGATATTTTGATAATAAGGATATTGTGGGGGGGGGGGGAAGGATGGTGAGTGAGATTGGTCATGGCCCACTTGATCACGCACCCACGGACGCTAGCTTTTCGAGATATAGAACCCCTTCAAAGACTAACCATGTATAAGCGCGAGTTACTTGATGTTGATTTCGTATTCCTTTGAATTCAAAGGAACCCAAAAGTAACATTAAGTTTTATGGGAGATTGTACGTTTTTGGGATAAATCCTCTGCCCTAAAGATCAAAATGATCTTAGTCTTATACTTTCCAGGATAAGAGTGATCAACTCACGCGTCAATGAGTGCTATCAGAAGTAAGATAAGGGACTAGAAGTATCGCGGTAACCGAATTCTTCACTTGGCGAAAGTGAATATTCTTGATAACACACCAACGGTTGGCCCTCTGGTAGCGGTTTCTGAATTCCCCCAACCCGTTAGACGCTCGCGGCGGTAGACGGCCGAACTAGATTCAAGCACCCGCGTCCGTGTTCCGCGGCTTTAGGTTAAGGGGAAGGGGGTAGGAAGTTTTTTTGGATCTCGACCAATTTTTTTCTCTCTAGTGGAGGCGCGATGGAAGCGGCATAATATCCTCAAATTTGTGCCAGGATCTATTACCAATGTTAGAGCACTTTTCTTCCCTTATCTTACTTCTGGTGCTATACAAGGTACTAACGCCAATTTCATCTTTACACGACAGCTTCAATTTAACTACATCGTATTACCAGAAGGGGATAATAGAAGAAGAATGACACTCTGTTTCCTCTTAATACTTTAGTTAACGTCTTTGTTCCCAGGCTTACCCATTTTGTTTGCTCTACCGCTCATCAAACTTCAGATGGGCATCGCAACGCAAGGTGAATTCTATAACTGTTTGGCACTAAATCCCCAGCAAGCAATCAACCCTCAAACTTTGATTGTCTTGACATGGGACAAAAATCCACAAGCGCATGCGTCTGACCAAATAGTTAAAGGCTAATAGAGTAATGATGAGGGAACTATTTATCGCTTATGTGACTCGGTTTAGTAACCATGCTCCAAATGTTCCAATGTTGGGAAGAATGGCGTTACAATTACCCCGATTTGTGGTGCACTTCTCTCGAAGAGAAGTATTATATACTTCTGGTAATACCAGATCCCCGGGATAGACAATAATAATTTTCTGAAAATGGAAAGTGAAGTTACATGTTTGCTTACCAGCGTGTCCCAAGAAAGTGTTAAAGAGTTGGTCACTAAGAAAGTGAAAATTATGTTCTCCCAAGCGAGCGACCGACCCTTGCATGTTCTTTCGGCCCCAACCGAAGGCATACTTCTCGTGCAAGACCTTCAAGACACCCGAAGGTACCGATGTCGCCCCGGAACTGATCAGGTCTCGTCTGACTCCGTCGCCCAAATGACCCAAACGGCCGGTACTGATCGCCTACAAGTAAACGAAAAGCATTTTAAGCCTGGCGTCGGCTGCTTTCAACAATTCGCAACGGAGTCCAATTTTTTGGTTCAAAGATGTTTTCCGATTGTCACGTGACGTTTTTAATCGAACCTTCAACGAATCAAATGGCAAGGGAGTACGTTATATCTTAGTGCATCCGTTTCGTAATGGCGACTAAAGCATGGTTTTTACTTGACCGAAAAAACCTACTTTGCAGCTGGACGTCAAATGTCAGATTGGTTTTTTACGTTGTCACCATCGTTAAAGCGTTTTCACTTAGCGTAGTTCTCGCAAATAATGGAACCAATGCTTAGCAGATAAACTGAACGCGGCCAAAAAAAATTTTAAACTAATATCGCCACACCCAACGTAATTTCGGTCCAGCGTAACTATGTTTTTTCCCGTTGTCGCTTGACATCGGACGACAAGTGAAAACCATGCCTTATGATTTTTACGAGAGCTACAAAAACATTGGTTTGAAGAATAATTTTAAAAATATGTATAAAATGCTTTTTGAACCCAAGATTACTATGGAATCATTACTGCTGAGAATAAACTGAATCGTTTTCAAATTTAAAATTGGTTCTTCGCGAGTTGCTCGAAAGTACGCTTTTGTAATTAATTTTTAGCAGCAGACGCCATTTTGAAGAGATCTAGCAACGCTAAAAAATTTCTCTTAGCCACTCATGACGTATCGTGGCCAAAATAACCGCAAACGGAGAGAGACTGTATTTTTCCAGTTGCCGGTAGTTGAACGCAGCCCTCATGCCCCTTAAAGTATTAAACCTTTCGAAATCGAAACATAACCAACCAGACAGGTTATAACCACACGTAAAAGATAGTTTTAGGTCATGTTAAAAATGGGCGCTTTGGTGATACCAAAATTAAACGACTCACGAGAAAGGGAATTCAACTATATCAAGACAGTTCTAAACTTCAAATAAATTTTTAAAGCTAGAACTTAAATAAGAGGGGTTATACATGTTTTTTTAG
The DNA here is from genome assembly GCA_019434445.1 of Phalangium opilio. NCBI lineage: Eukaryota > Metazoa > Arthropoda > Arachnida > Opiliones > Phalangiidae > Phalangium > Phalangium opilio. The sequence goes on from JAEQBA010002759.1 coordinate 111,950, forward strand.
TGTACCACAGTCACTGAAAATATAAAAGCACTTGTCAAAGGGAGCGCTGTATTCACCTAAGCTAAACGTGCAAAAACTACTTTTATCCTTTTATGACTGACCTCTAAGGCTTGATGAAAGAAAGTGCTACGCAAACTGCCCGCAACTATCTTCCCTTGATGGACAGCGGTGGCTAATTGGTCAAGACTGTCGATCGGATCCTCCAAACCCAGAAAGTTAAAAAATGAAACTGCGCAAAAAAGACACCATAATTAACATAAACACAATGAGATAACAAAAAGGGAGACAGTAAGGAAAGTGGAGGCGACGCGTGATTCTAATTGCCTCTGAGCGAGGGGCTAGTCATTCGCCAAAATTTTGTACAGCTGATTTCTGGATGTGAATTCCGTTGATTACTGAACGAATTCCTTGATTTCTGTGATTGGGATTATTTTCGGTGATATCCATAATCTTTACACTGATTTCCCGTTATTGCCGCAGGTTACTTGTGATTCCTGTTTGAATTCCAACGAATTCCGTTGATTTTTTGGTGAATGCCGTGATTACCACTGGATTCATCGTGAATTACGATGAATACAGCAATTATTTCTATCTGAACTGATTACGATTTTTATTTCAGATTTTCGAGTTCCTCGATTGATTATTTGTGGTAATTTCGCGAAATGTGTGATTTCCGAGGTGATTACAAAATATTACAAGTAAATCATGTGATTATTTCTGATTTTCTCAAGATTTCACGTGATTTCCATTGATTATCGGAGATTTCTGATTACCTTTGATTACATACTAAAATGATTGTGATTACTGATCATTTTCTAAGAGTTCCAGAAATCAAGTAATCGATTTCTGCGGGTGTGTACACCTGATTATTTAAGTGACTAACCCCTCGCCTCTGAGACAACGATTTATTTTCGAACTTCTAGGGGTAAACTTGTCTATGAAAATCGCGAGTACGCGTGAAAACCGAATTACATCTACAAATTAATATAGCGAAATATATGAAATACATTTTGCTTCTTACTTAGTTGACCCGAAAAGGAGGCGTATTCGATCATCGAAAAGATGAGCCAACCAATCAAGCCGACTTTCATGGAACTGCGATCCAATCGCCTGGGTGGTTCGGCTCCGGCGTCAAGGAGGGCGCCGTATTCGTACCAAAGAGCCTCACCGAACGACCAAAAAAAACTGTTATTCGAGGCCTTCAAATCGACTAAGAATCGCACCGCCAAAAACTTCAAGAAAATGGCCATAGCGGGAAACAGGCACAGAATGCAAATCCATACCTAGCAAAGTTACAATAAAGAAATTTGTTTAGCCTTGATCTTTTAAACGCTATAGGGATAGGAGAACCAAAGATGATGGGGGTTGGATGCGAAATCTTAGAGAAGCAGGTGCGCTAACTGTGGAACGGCTAACATTGGGTGGAACGCCAAAAATGGGGGAGGAATAGTCGGACTCAATTGTAATTGGTTCTTCTGTAGCCCTTCTAAGCCAATTACAATTGAGTCCGACTATTCCTCCTGCATTTTTGGCGTCCCACCCAAACTGAGTCGTGCCACACGTAGTGCACTTACATTTATCTCAGATTTCGGATCATCCCCCTCCCCCCATCATCCTTGGGAAAACTAGACGCGGTGGCGGCAAGGAAATCACGGCACGAGCAACAGGAGATTAGTAATCTAATACATCTTGGAACGTTCGAATTTCTTAGTACTGTTTAATGCCTTTAGTGTTGGCGGTAAATAAGGATCAGTTCATTTTCTGGTACAACAAAGTTACTAAAAAATTTCAAATTACTGTTTAAAGATGGACTTGGGTAAATGAGATCTCAGACCACTTAACCCATGGACAGGCAACTGAATAGGGGCTAGGTTTGCTTAGAGCAAAGACTGACACTAGCGCTGTGGCGGCGGATGTTCGAAGTTTTTCGCCAAACCATAGTAAAATTCGCGCCATTTTGTTTTTTGAGGAGTAGAGATCTCCAGTCACCGATATGGGGAGAAAATCTGACTAAATTATAAAAGTTAGTTGAATTTCATTATTTATTTATTTTAGCCTCTCCCTCATTAAAGATTCATAAACGATCTATCAAGTTAGTTTTTGTAAATATCACTCTGGTATTGTTTATAAAGTCTGTTTAACATTAAGCCTTGACTAAAATATATCCCGAACCATTAGAGACAAATTTTTCTTTACGGGACATTTGGCAACAAATTGCGGTCGGCAGACGCGTGAGGGCGCGTGCTACGCATTGCCATTTGTTAACGTGGGTTTAACATGGTTTTGCCTGTCCATGGGTTAAGTGGTCTGAGATGAGATGTACTCTTTTAAGTTCACCTTTAATTTTCCAGTGGAAAAAGTAACTCTTTATTAGGTCTCTTTAGGACTAAATTATCTTTTGGATCACTAAAGCTTACCACGCACTAGTCCCTTTTTGCCAGCGTCCGTCCTATGATATTTCGAGCGCCTTTACTGGTGTACTTACTTCCAAGCTAAATGGTTTAATTAGTGCCAAGGCTCTTGGCAATTCAAGCGGAGCGCGCAAAACGAAGGTGGCTTTGTCGTTGACATCTGGCTGGACAAAATCCACCACCAGACTTCTTGGGAAGCTGTTCTGAAGCGTCATGCTGAAGTTAACTTCCTAAATTATGGAGGTAGAGGGTAATTTTCTCTTTAAATTAAGACAAATTTCGTTAAAATCCGATAAGATTTCACCAGGGGTCACGTTTAGGCCTATCAGGTCTGAGCTCGTCTCTTTTATGATGACACAAAGGCACGAAATATAGCAATGGTTAAAATGTGTTGTCAACCCAAAGCCACTTTTAATTAACAATAAAGATTCTTAATTTGTCAAGTTTTTAAAACTATTTTTCTTTGAAATAAATGCCCTAAAATAACCTTTGAGAATTTGGAATAACTATACAGGAAGGTTAAATAATTTTAAGAATTTTATTTTTTTGTGAAATATAACTTTCCATAAATAATGTAATATGTGAGCGACAGTGACAAGTTTGTACATAATAAATTAAAGGTTTGGGGTTTGTGTGTGAGATGTATAAAATTCATCTTTACTTTTCTTTGAAGCATTCCTACGACTCCAAACCATTTGCCGCGTTTCTTGAATCCGAAACTTCGTTCTTTCGACAATACCAACTCGTAACTGTATCCATTAAAAAGACTAGTAAGAAACGCATAGCTCTTTAAAGGGAGGGTGAAGAGGAAAATCAAGTGATTTTTTATCGATTCTTCTACTAATTAAAAGGCCATTCTGCATACTGAAACATCCAGGAAATATAGTCTCCGAATGATTTTAAAATTCAAATTAGGTACAGATTTTATGGATAATTTGAAATAAGGACCTCGCGTAACGCCCTGCCTTTCTCTTAACAAAATTTCTTTTGCACACTCTACATCTCGCGCCACGATTGTCACATCGCGAGTATAACTTTAATCCAATCTCGCGCTTTTTACCTCTCCGAGTGACGTATGTCACGTGAGAGGTATTACACCGGCCGTGTCTGTCTGTGTGTGTGTCTGTGTGTCTGTCTGTCAGACCCCACGTGACCGCGTTCGCAGTTTGCGTATCGGAGCAAACGTGTTCCCAATTTCCGGACTGCATTGACAGTTCACGGAAATTTGGGTTTGTCTCCTCTGGCTATTCTTCTTGAGTTCCAACACCACCAGCTTTGGTTTTCGTCCACTCCACATGGACACTAGTCTGTACTTGCTTGCTTCCAAGCACCACCAACTTCTGTTCTTCGTCAATTTCACCTTGACTCCAGCTTCTATGCACCACCATCTTCTGTTCTTCGTCAATTCCACATTGACACCAGCTTCTATGCACCACCATCTTCAGGTCTTTTGTCCATTCCACGTGGACGCCGGTCAGTACATTCTGGCTTCTTTTCCACCGTCATCGTTTGGTTTCAAGATATACGCGGCGAGCGGCTAGGGTTACGAGAAACGTCTAGCCTCCCAATGGCAGGGCTTCCACCAAAGGTTCACGCGAATGCGTTTTTATCTATTATTATAATGGAAACGGATCGTATATATACCCCAAAATTTGAAGAAAGCGGGCAAGAAGGGTACCCTTCAGTTTAAACGTCAATATTAGCAAAGTTTCGAAAGATATTATGAACAACTTTATTTTAAACGATTTAACTATTTTTAAAGTTATTTACTGGCGATTAAAATAATTAAAAATAATTATATTTATTTAAATATTAAAGATAAACCCAAGTACCGAAGTCGTTAAATCATTGCCTCCTATATCTATCAAAGCCCGTGCATTGCGTTATATTTCCTACAATGCCTCCTCTATCTATCATGGCCCGTGCATTGCGATATATTTCATTCATTGCCTGCTATATCTATCAAGGCCCGTGCATTTCAAAACAACAACCAAAATGAGAAGCTCCTCTCAAAACCATAATAATTTCTTTTTCTCTACTAGTGGCGGTAGAGAGGGGTGTAGACTGTGTATCCCTTCCTCTGGGCGCGCTCTTGCGAGAGGATATACTGTACGCGCCCAGTAGGGGGATGACACTGAGCTAAGAGATAGAAGGGTATGACGTTAGCATACGTAGTACTGCCATTGATGAGGGAACTATTTATCGCGTATGTGATTCGATTTAGTAACCTTGCCCCAAATGGTCTGATGTAGGCAGGGAAAAGGGAGTTGAGATGGATTGGAAATGATGATGGGCGACCTGCGGCACCGTATCTCTCCCAATGTACCTCGCGCACGCCCCTACCCTTCGGTAGGCGATTGCTAAGTGCTGCCGCGTAGCGCCATTTTATTTGTATGAGAACTAGCTTCTATTTTTAAGATAGAGGGAGCGCCCTTTATAATTTTGTCCAGTACGACCCTACCTAACCGCTGAGGATGCTGGGAGGACTACGGTGCCGTTGGTGGGGGTACACAGGCAACGCTATAGGTATGGGGGTTTCCACTCCATTCCTCTCTCCTTCAAGATGGAAAACCCATACGCCGATTCGCGGTGCAAGTGACAGTGTTGCCAAGCTATGCATTTTCAAAACCACAAGATAGTGAAAAGTTGCTTGTCCACTTAAGGTAAATACAATTAGTCTTTGTCAACTGTTACCGTTTTCCTACCCCCATATATGGAAATTATTCTATGAATAATGTTTAACTGTTTTTTCATACGCCCCCCCCCCTTAGTTTGAAAGAGACCTTTTTTACAAGCTGGTGTTAAAAAAATTCAACGGCGCAAAAAGTATTTGACTATCTAAGAATATTTTTTAAATATAAACAAATGCTGTTAAGTTTATACGCCCCCTATTTGTGAAAGACCTTTTTTACGTACTTTTATCATTCTTTATTTGAATTTCAAAGCTAGTACTTCATAATTCAATCTTCCGTAATAAATTTCTTCGGAAAATAATATTTCAAAAGGGGATTGCTTTTGCGGATTTTTGTGAGTATTTAACTGAATAATAAAATGGAGGAAGATAATAATTTAAGTAAAGAGGAAATCAGAAAACGAAAGGCAAGGGAAAGAATGAGGGCAAAAAGGTCAGATCCCGAATTTAGGAAACGCGAAAATGAAAGGAGAAGAGCGTTAGCCGCGGAAAAAAAGGCTGTTTCTGGAACAGGTTCTAGCACACAAAATGTTGGTCCTACCACGAGGCCAGTTGGCCATGATCGTACGAAAGATAATGCATTAAATAAATGTTCTATTGAAAGTACTGTAGGCGTAGGCATATCTATTAATAAGGAACCCAATAATGTACAAAATGTTAATGCTAATATTAGTGAAATCATCGAAAGCGATGAACAAGTACGAGCCTAGCTTATGTGTGATTGGGTTGTGGCTTCCATGTTTTGGGGACATTTGCTTTTTGTGTGGCGAGGTATGATTCAGCTTTGATATGGACAAATGTTACAAATCAAACTGGTAGACTAAGAATTCGGTTGAGGTATAGCGAGAGAGTAGAGTTTCCACAGCAATTGAGAGATAATGAAAAGGCTTGAACAATTGACTATTTTAAAATTGAATTCCTGCACTTGCAAAGAATTAAAAAAAGCGATAGATGCATATATTTAGGTTGTTTAAGGGGTAGTGATAGTCATCTCCACTCGGAGAGGTAATATTTTGGCTTTCCCAACTTGTTTTATTCGGCATGGAGCGTGCCACGAGAATTTTATTAACAAAAAGGCAGGGCGTTACGCGATTGGTCGGAGGTCCTTATCTCAAACTATCCATAAAATCTGAGCCTAATTTGAATTTTAAAATCATTCTGAGATATTTTCTGTATGTTTCACTAAGCAGAATGGTCTTATAATTGGTGGAAGAATCGATAAAAACTCACTTGATTTTCCACTTCACTCTTCCCTTAACAGGATTATTATTTAAGGCAAACAGAATTAACAATAAAGTGAAACACTAATAAGAGTGAACACTAATATTTTCGATTAACTTTCTGTCGTATACATGCGCGATTTATAGGGCAAATCGAATTATATTCAACAGGTTTTCACTATGAAATCTGCCATCTCTATAAGGCAAAAATAATATATTCTACTCTTGCCTTCGTTTCTGTAATCCTATTTAGCAGAATTCTCATTGGATGGAAATCCCATTCAGCCGAACTCCCATTGAATGGAAATCCCATTCTGCCGAAATGTGCCAAAGTATTTTTGAAATTTGAGGAGTGACGGATTTCAAATCAATGGGATTTATGTACTATAATCCCTTCGATATGATAAGAATTTTAACGCTGTTCACCGGATTATGACATCTTGTATGTTCTGCCCTTTGAACGTTATCAATGTTTAGGGTGAGACCAGGAATGGAAGCAATCGAAATAATGATGTTCGAAAGGTAACTTATTCCATATTTGAGTTGGGTTAGAGTGGAGCCTCCGAGATGAACTAGGCCCATGCGTGTCGCGTAGCGAGAATATTTTTTTAACCAATTTAGTTCGCCGTGGTTATACGCTTGGGGGCACTTATATTACCGTAAAATAAACAAAGTTCAACCCCGTGACCCTGTCGACTGCTTAGGTATTTGAGCCAAGGTCGCGGATTGTAAGTATACGTTTTTGTTAGAATATAGCCTAAACTTTAACATAGGTCAAAGGGTCACTACCCATAGGGGGAGCTTTATACGTCAAAATTAATGACGTCACATTGTCATGCCTGTATTTTATCTCACCCAGTCTCACTCGCGTGTGAAAGGTAACCCTAACGGTGATGTACAATACAGTCTTTCTTAACAGTATTATTGTTGTTCCTAATAAACGTTTTTGCATTAATTTAATTAACTAAGCCATTGTTTTATTGCGTTAACTCGATCATCCAACAATGTGGTAGCAGAGCGTGGTTACCAATGTACGACTTTAAAAACGCAATAACGTTGGAAGGCAAAGGCTTAAGGTACGGTCAACATTAGTGCGTAGTAAACAAAAACAAAGATGGCGGACGGCAGTAGCACCTCACTCATTGGACAGATTACGAAACTAAAGTCAACCAATTGTGTCAATTGGCGGTTTGAAATGGAGATGGTCTTGAGGGATCGAGGTCTTTGGGATATTGTAAACAAGACAGAAACAGCACCTGACCCATCAGCGTCTGCAGATATTCGACAAAAGTATAAACTATGGGTAGAGAAAGCTTTTTCATCTCTCGCTCTTGGCTTGTCTGAAGACATACTGTAGTGTTCAAATCCGGGGTAAATAATTAGTCGGGATAATTATACACTTAAGATTTATTCTACATTTAATGAAGGTTGGTTATTACATAGTACAGGATGGGAGCAACGCGTTTACGTTACCGTCCAGAGCCGAGGAGAGAGCGAGAGTGTTTTCCCGTCGGGAGGTAGGCTCTAGCCTTTGATTAGTGAGACTAGCGCCATCTACATCTTGTATGGAATAGTTTACATGTGAATATGACAATACTCTCCCGTTAGATTTTAAGTTCGAGGTACATAATAAGTTAAACGCTTTTGCGAAGTTATTTTTAAAAGGGCATCAACTATTTTGAATTTGTACTACTCTAAGGAATCAAAATTTGATTGTCTCAGAGTCAGGTTATCACTTGATTGTTAAATTTAGGCAATGACGTTTAAAGGTTTAGCCGTGTAGGAACTCGTCTGTTCCGGATAGGACGATTGGAGGTCTGGCTTGGTGTCTCGACTTCTTTTGCTATGGATGGAGGTTCTGCTGAGGACTGTCTTTCTGATGATGGGATTGGTACTTGTTGTACTATTGGTTCCGTCCCGCTGCTGGCAGTTAGAGATGGTGGTACCAAGGACAGAGGTGTCCCCAAGACTTAAACTTAAGACTTCCTTAAAACTTGTAAAAATTAAAATAAATAAGTTTAAAACTTGTAAAAATTAAAATTTTCAACTCTTCCCTTAACGCATTCTCCTTTTCCTTGAACACTTCTTTGTGAGGGCCATTCTATAATGAATTTAACCCAACATGACTCCGTTAGAAGTTCTAGGTCCTATTAGCTTTAGGCCTAATATAAAGCCATTTAAAACTAAAATGTAGATTGGTTTGAGATAGAAGCTTTAAAACCAATGTTTCAACGAATAAAAGAACTACATCTACATCTACATAGCCTTATTATTTCATACATATTCAATAATTCTAAAGTAATAACAGCTTCAAAATAAACAAACAATAGGAAAATGGAAACTAGCATCTTCCGTAATAGGGCAATGAACGTAAACAAAGTATACATTTCTATTGCTATTAAATTAAATCCAGCTGTGGCCTGTCAATAAGTAAGGGATATTATAAAGAAAGGCTTACCTTCTTTTTGTGTTTCTGAGCCACTTGTTCAAGCTGATCCAGTAGTTGGCGTTGAATCTGTTCATTACAACGCCAACTACTGGATCAGCTTGAACAAGATCCAGTTGTAATTGTTTCTGTTGATTAATTTTAATCAACTTTTCTTCTAATGTGTTTATCATCTGCAAAGCTGGTCCAGGTAGGCTTTGCTTCTACTCTAAGGCAGACCAATCCATCTTAGGCCTATTTTAAAAATTAATTGGTATAATTAAAACATTAAATCATAATTAAAACTCATTACTTCAAATAGTTACTTTAGGGTGGCTAAAATTTAGGTCTAATTATAACATTAAGTAAATATATTTACCTCTGCGCAACAAATCTTAAACTATTTTAAGTAGTTATCATAAATCTCAAAGCTTTAATTATTAACAAATCAATTTAATCGCGATTAAACGTTCAGAACCTTGTCGAGGAATAGAATACTTTCCTCCCAGCGCGCAACGAGGCCAACGACACGAGGAGCCGTTTGATTTTTGTAGTTTAAAAAACAAAGATCACGTGGGTTTGAACTAGCCAATAAGAGCTCAATTAAGGAAAAAAAACCTTTAGAGCTGGAAACCATCAGAAACGGACATAAGCCGTTTTCTTTTTTATTCAAAATTAAGACCCTCATCAATTACCGCATTCGACGTACAAAATTGACGATGGAGAAAGCACCTCTTGGTCTCTTCCGCTGCTGGTAATAGAGTACGGTGAATTTGGTAGGCTCTCTACATGGTCACGACGGACCTCTTGGGTTCTTCCACTACTGGTTCATTATTTCGGACACTAGGGGGTCACTAGTCCCAAGGAGTAGTTTAAAAAATATTCTTATTTCCCAGACCTCGTTGTTACTACCAATAAGTCCCAATTTCGACGCAAACTGTCTGATTATTTTAAGTCTCTACCTTAGCTAAGTTTTTAAATCGTTTTGTTCACCCTGCTTTTCTCTCCCCCCCCCCCCCACACTGGGCCCCCTACATCCAATTTTTACTTAATTGTTTTCTTTAAAAAAGTCTGTTATCTCTCATAGAAAACGCCTAATATTATCGCTGCTCATGCTTAAACCACTCAGATGGCTCTTTGGGCAATTGTATTGACTAGACATGGCTGAAAATAAACTATAATAATACACCGCGAATAATCTAAATTTAGAGTATTTATCTTTTTACCTCTCCGTGTGACGTAGTCCAGGAGAGGTTCTGTAACGGCCGTGTCTGTCTGTGTGTCTGTGTGTCTGTCTGTCTGTCCGTTGTTACACCCACGTGACCGCGTTCGCAGTTTGCGTATCGGAGCAAACGTGTTCGCCATTTCCGAACTGCTTTCACAGTCACGGAAATGGCTCCTCTACTTGAGTTCTCACACCACCAATCTTCTGGTCTTTGTCCATACCACACGGACACTAGTCTGTTCTTACTGGCTGCTAATCACCACCATCTTCTGGTCTTCGTCCATTCCACGTGGACACCAGTCTGTACATACTGGCTTCTAATCACCACCATCTTCTGTTCTTTGTCAATCCCACATTGACACCCGTCTGCACTTACACTGCCTTCTAACACCACCATCCACTGGTCTTCCGTCTATTCCACATAGACACCAATCTGTATCATTGGCTTCTACTCCATTATCATCGTTTGGTTTTAGGATATACGCGGCGATCAGCTAGGGTTACGAGAAACGTCTAGCCTCCCTAAGGTAGGATCGCTACCAAAGGTTTTCGCATTTACGGTTTTTCCTTACTATTATAATGGAAACGAATCGTATATATACCCCAAAATTTGAAGAAAGCGGGAAGAGGGGTACCCTTCACTTTAAACGTCAATATTAGCAAAGTTTGAGAAGATAATAAGTATAACTTTATTTTAAACGATTTAACTATTATTAATGTTAATTATTGAAGATTAAAATAATTAAAAATAATTATAATTATTTAAATATTAAAGATAAACCTCTCGTGCAAAGAGAGAGATTATCATTGCCTCCTATATCTACCAAGGCCCGTGCATGCGATATACTTCCTTCATTGCCTCCTATATCTATCAAGGCCCGTGCATTGTGATATATTTCGTTCATTGCATAAACATAAGCGAGATTGTTTTGGGAAAAAAATACTGCTTCCACTAATGCGTTTATACTCCTTGTTACTGTTGTATAGAGTAATCATGATAAAAGCTTCAAAAATTACGAGAGGACAGACCTTTTTTATCCTCATTCAAAAATATTTTTTGGTGCTAAGACTGCTTTAAAAAATCCAAACGGTTAGGCATTGGTAAAAGAGACAAATGATATTTTTCAAATCTTATGAGATAACGCCCACCTAGTTGAAAATTGCCGTTTTTTATCCGCGGGAGCCATTCCTTATGAGAATTTCGATGCTAGTAGGTTGTCAATTAAACTACCGGTATATTATTGTTGTTGGAAATTGGATATTAAGTCAAATTAAGTGGTTGTAAAGAGCCAGCAGGTTTTTGCCACTTCTTTTTGTGAGTATTTGATTTTTATATGTAAAATGGAGGAAGATAATGTTGAGAGTAAGGATGAAATGCGGAAGCGCAAAACGCGGGAAAGGATGAGGGCAAAAGGTCGACGTTTTCATTGGATACTTAAGGTTATATAATCTTCTCGACACGGAGAGGTAATATTTTGGTTTTCCCGACTGTGGATTTTTACCTCTCCGAGTGACGTATGTCACGGAGAGGTTCTAATTTCGACGTGTCTGTGTGTCTGTGTGTCTGTCTGTCCGTTGTTACACCCACGTGACCGCGTTCGCAGTTTGCAAATCGGAGCAAACGTGTATTCCAGACCGCATTTACAGTCCCGGAAATTGTATTCCACTTACAGGCTATTACTCCATTGCCTGTCTAACAACTCTGTTCATTTGTCCACCCCACATGGACACCAGTCTGAACTTACTGGCTTCTAAACACCACCACCTTCTCGTCTCTGTCCATTCCACATGGATACCAGTCTGTACACCTGGCTTCTAACACCACCATCTCCTTGGCCTTTGTTTTTGTCCATCCCACATGGACACCAGTCTGTACACCTGGCTTCTAACACCACCATCTTCTTGGCCTTTGTTTTTGTCCATCCCACATGGACACCAGTCTGTACACCTGGCTTCTAACACCACCATCTTCTGGTCTTTGTTTTTGTCCATCCCACATGGACACCAGTCTGTACACCTGGCTTCTAACACCACCATCTTCTGGTCTTTGTTTTTGTCCATCCCACATGGACACCAGTCTGTACACCTGGCTTCTAACACCACCATCTTCTGGTCTTTGTTTTTGTCCATCCCACATGGACACCAGTCTGTACACCTGGCTTCTAACACCACCATCATCCTTAAGGTTAAGACATACGCGGCGATCGGCTAGGGTTACGAGAAACGTCTAGCCTTCCAATGGAGGGGTCTTCCTCCAAGGTTCACGCAATTGCGATGTTCTTATCTACAGCTGTGATTCGAATCCTTTATATACTACCTATTTGTGTAAGGCGAAGCAACAGGAGGATGCTTCATTTCAAAAATCAATAATAGTTAAGTCTCTCAAGTTTGTTTAATTATTCTTTTTTAAAACGATGTAACGCTCAATAAGGCGAACAACTAACGAAGAAAATATTAAATATTAATTATATTTATTTTAATATTTAAGATAATCTCTTTTCTCAATTCAAAATTAATTCGGAAAGAGTTAAAAAGCAGTCTATTTTTTTGTCTGTGTGTGTCTGTCCGTTGTCACACTAGTGCGCCGAGTTAGCAGTTCGCTTTGTTTTGATGTGTTAAGAAATCCTACAGAACCTTAATATTCACTTTTTCCATAATATAAAGTGAATATGTGGAAATCTTTTTCGTAACTACGATGCATTTAGTACTTTTGTTGCTTTAAAGCTCTGTTTCATTTAGATATTCCAAGGATGTTTTTTAATATTATTATTTGAAATGGATGTTTATATATTACTTAAGCTATACTACATCTGTTTATAGGATAATCCTTTCTAAAGTGATTACAAGAAGAACGCTACTTTATTGGTCAAATGAACTTTTATTTGTCAATAAGCTTAGTGAACCAAAAAGTAAACGCTTGGGTTTGGTTTTCGTTTCTGTAATGCAGAGACATTAACGGTTCAGAGTGAGCCGAAAGTTAAATACACTTTTAAATAGTTTGGCTTAGATTTTGTAATCATAGTGGAAATCTGGGCCGCGTTCATCAGAGCTCAGCGCTGTTAGCAGTGTCCTACAGAACGGGATTTTGTTTTTGAATTGTGACATCACGGTGCTCAGCACTGAGCCAGCGCGGTCTTCAAAGAAAATAGTCGGGTTTTTGGATAACGTGACGTAAAACGCGTAGTTCTCAGCTAGGCGAAAAAAACATTTAATTGGCGTGAAACCAGTTAATGACGCGAGAATTTTAAGAGACATGTTATGTTAGTTTCTAATTTTAATTATAAAAGTTGTTGTTATCTATTCTATAAATATGTTATCATACAATTTTTGTTAAGCCTTGGTACCTTGCACGCTTTTTTGCGCTAGCGTCACTTTTAAAACAAAGATGACCGGAGAAAAGCTTTGACGACAGAGCTCACCGGTAAACGTTTTCCAAAAAATCCAATCTTTTTTGGTGAGCTCTGCTGAAGGCAGCCCAGTCCAGTGAAAGGTCTGATCGTAATCGGATTATAGCTTCATGCTTTTTATGGTGCGCATTTACTTCCAGTGTGTGTAGCCACAAATTAATTTTGGTGTTATGTAAAGTTAACAGTCATGTTGACACACTAAGAAAATCGTTGAGGTGAAACGAGAGGATAGTGTTTACATGGCAACCCTGTTGTGAATATGGCTTTGAACATAGAGGGCATACAGTTGAGGAGTAGAAAATTGGGCCTTTACAAACACGTAAAGGTAATATCCCTCCAAAGTTTTATCTCTTCATTTCCCGTTTTTCCCCCATCGGATGATCTTAATGTGTACAAGTATATCCTTATTGGATGTAAAATGTCGTCTGATTTACAGTATATTTGCTATGCTTTGTATACTGCTTTAATATTTCATAAATTTTAACTTCAGTATTTGTTCATAAAAAAAAGAAACATTTCCATATCTGGGTAAATGAGTTTGTAAGTAGTCCTCTTGACTCGGAGAGGTAATATTTTGGTTTTCCCAACTTGTTTATAAAAAAAAATTTTAAGCCTAAATTAGTAGTATTTAATGAGGAAAATTCACAATCGCGGCCAGATCTTAGCCGATTCATCTTAACAATGGGTAACTTTTAAGCCTTCAAAGGAATTACTTGAGACAGATACTAATTAAAGTTTGCCTCACAAATTGGCTTAGCAATAATTGTTCTAAAAACGGTGTTTATGTTAGTATCTCCGCCACGAAACAAGGAAGATAGAGATGAGGTGCATAGACTATTCCACTCTTTCCTGCAGAGAAGTAAGCGCAGAAGCAGTGTAGTGATAGATGTTTTACACAGATGACTGCTTAAAATTAAGTAAGAAACTGACAGACAATGCTAAATTAGGGGTCATCCGTAAAACACTCCAATTATAACTCGTAAACGGTATCCCATGAGGCAAAATGCCCTAGAACAATGGAACACACTGTATAAGATGAAATTCTCTTTAGATACGTGTGGTTACGTAATAGAATCGGAAGAGAGTTTTCTAAAATTATGATTAATTTTCTAGAAAACAAAAGATAATTTGCTATCCTAATTAATGTTTCAAACATTATATTGTAAATTAAAACTCTCCAGACCAGAGTTTCTAAATTGATTAACTAAAATTATACTAAATTATAGAAATATGTAGAATTCAGGGCTAAATATTTCTTATATTTTTTTCTTTATGATATTAACACAACGATAATACACTAAAAACTACAGCGGTAGGCTAAGTGTTGAAAAGCGTAGCTCAAATGAGATCCGAACAGAACCTTCTAAAAGTAGGGATGGGGACCGTCTCTAAATGTTTATGCGTCATTCTGTGTATGCGTTAGTCCAGTTAAACGTTATTCCGTTTAGGCGTTATTCCATTCCGTTAATCCTGTTATACACTAATACAATTAAGCGTTAATCCGGTTATGCGTTATTCCGTTTAGGCGTTATTCCATTTATGCGTTATTCCATTTATGCCTTATTGCCAGTATGCGTTATTCCGAATATACGTTATTCCGCGTATGCGTTATTCCCTCGCTCAGTATCGGGACGTACACGCGGGTTGATTGATACATTGCCGTCTTTGCGCACTCTCATGATACAAAAAGACCACAGTGCAGGCGCCAAAAGCGAGATGGAAGGCAAAGTTTTACCCGCGTGTCTTTCCCTTTTAGTTACATCGAAATGGTATATTACAGACCAGAAGTTTGTAATACTTCACTTCGAGAGAAGTGTTACAGTGTACCGCAGAGTGTGACTGATATAAGCGGTACAGTTTGTTCAGATTCGGTAATGAATCGTTACTGCGCATAAGGAACAAATACACAAACAAACCACTTGATTGAAGTAAACTAAAAACATTGCCAAAATCATATTTGCTTGAAGGGAGAGAATGATATTAAATTTTTTCTCACTCTTACTTTGATTTGATACAATGCTACTATAACCATAACCAAAGTACCAAAACATAGTAATTTTTCCAAAAATGTATTTTATTAACTCCTGGGTACTACTTTGATTTCATAGTCGGCCGCTAAACTAACAAGAGGATTGTTTTCCATTACCATTTCGCCTCTGTTTCGCGGACCATGATAGACGATCCGCGCCTTTTGCATGACATTAGCAATAACGAGAAACAAGTCGTTGCGAGCCATTTTCTCGCCAATACACATTCTCTTTCCTTCGCCGAATGGAACGTAACCTGAAAAATTCTTTGTCGAATAATTGCCGGACGAATCCAGAAATCTTTCGGGTTTCAATTTACGCGGTTCTTCCCACAAATTCGGGTCAAAATGGGTAGCGTTGATGTCAAAGATGACCATGGTTCCTTTCGGAATTTTTCGCCCACCGAGTGAAGTGTCGACGTTAGCAGCGTGAGGAAGTAGCATCGGAACTGGCGGTGGCATCCTCAAGATCTCGGAGATAAAAGCCCAAGTGTAAGGACAGACATTTTTATATTCTTGCGTAGGGAAGTTGGTACCTGCAATATAAAACCGCCAATACGCGAAAAAGATACTCTTTCTGAAAAAATGTCAAATATATTAGGCTACTAATACCTATATTGTCGTCTATCTCCTTTCTAAGGCGTTCCTGGATATCGGGATAGGTTGCCAACGCCAAAAAGATCCAAGTTAAACTAACCTGCGTGGTATCCGTGCCAGCTGAAAACGCGGAGTATACTCGCAATCACGCGTAATAATTTAATTTTGCAAATAAATAAATACCCAAAAACAAATCGCCTAATATTTTCTTTAAATGATCATCGGTCAAATATTCTTTGCTGGCAGATTCCTCTTTTTCCGCTTCTATTCCGGATGCGATGACTGAATCGGCGAAATGCCTTAAAGGCTCACCGAAAACGTATCCCTTTTTAATAACTCGTAATCTTTCACTTAAGAAGTTTCCAATTTCTTCGAGGCTAAGTCTGATTCTGTTTTCAAAACCGTGGAAGAAGGGAAAAAGTAGCGGGTAAAAGTCCCCTGGAGAAACGAGCATAGTTTCGTGGAATAAATCAGCGCTTGTCTTGAATAATTGCGTTTCGGCATCGGACAGTTTATTAAACCTGCGTTATACCATTATCAAACTTCATCCATAAAGCAGATCCATACTTAGAAGAGTTTTGTAGGGTTGTGAATTTTGACATTTTGATAATACCCAAAAGCAGTTTGAGCTATGATGGCGAATCTATACAGTCTAGCTGTACGTAACGGCTGTGAATCCAACTTTTTGCTTGTTACAGGGAGCACATTATCCAAAGGAGAGTCAGAGATAGAAGAGGGAAGGTACTTTATAACGGCCGGGCACCCTGGCTCTTACGCGCATCTGCCTCGGCGCACAGCCGAGGAGTAAGATGTCACGTGATCCTTTGAGAGAGAAATTCAAAAAAGGGTAAACCCGAAAATACGGTTAGAGAGAGGCTAACATTACACACTAGACTCGACTAGAGATCAGCATTCAGCGTGGTTACTGTAGCTTTGTCTACGGTTAATTTACAATTTTTTATAATTTGTAAGCCTAATAATGGTTTCCTATAAGAAATGTTGTTACAAAAACTGCTACAATAATACGAAAAACTGTAGCCCCGATATTATATTCATTTCATTCCGGCATTCCTCAAACATAAAACCATATTTGACCTATGTAAAAGATGGATTATTTCGTACGGTAGAACTGATTTAACCACGGAAAAGATAAAAAGAACACATGTGCGCCCCTTGAACAACAGAGCAGTGTCCCAATGCCTCGAATTATTGCGACAGCTACGGTAATAACAATACTTTATTATAACCATATTTATTATTTTTCTTTGAATATTGAGAGGTTAAAAAATAAAACACTGGAAAGGGTCACTGCTTGTTATTACTTTGAAACGCCATAGCGTCCGTGTGTTTCAAGGCGTGTTGCACTGAAATATATCAAAAGCGCTACCAATATATTTTACATTCGAAAATAAAGTTATCAAACCTTACGCGAATTGAATTCTGGTCTCGAAATGATGTCATTTCTTTTGGTTAGTAAGCCTTCTCTGGTCATCTCCCAGTCCGCCACAATAGCCATGGGAACAGAGCCAGCCCACAATGTGTATATTCCATTGTACCTCTTCCTTAACCTTTCCAAAAGGTCCTGCACGTTATTCTTATTTCGAACTTCGAAGAAATACTGCGACAAAAAATAATAATTAGTATATCAAGAATAATGACTGATTTAATAAGATCTATCTTACGTAACACGTTCCCGAGTAAGGGAATTGGCAAAGGTCCGGGTGGAAGACATCTAATTTCGATCCAATATTTAACGATATAAAATGTTATCAACCCGATGGCTAGAGCCGGAAACCACGACCAATCCACGGACAACATTTCCATGTAATAAAACCCTTTAAATTACTTCTTCAAAATTTATCCTCGGCTAATAAAACGACCTTCAAAATCATAATGATTCAAGGAGACTTATATAAGATGCTTTTATTTTGTATAGATAAGTTGATTAATTTTATTTAGTCTATAATTTTCAAACAGATAATGGTATGGAAAGATGAATTTCAATTTCATCTAAGAATAATGGAAGGACAAAATTGTTCAATAACGTTTGCAAAATACGTTCCATAAATAAAGTAAGTTTTCGTATTTATTTCAGTAATTATTGCTTTGAGATTTTATCTTTGCTATAAAATCAGGTCTTGAGAGAGAGCGTGAACGTTGTTTTGATCTTGAGAGAATGAACGTTATTCTTTTCGCGCTCGAGGAAGGATTGTTTTCAAGGTCCTTACTATACGTCAGATTTAAACTACAATCAGGCACAAATAGAAATAATATAAAGTAGTAAACTTTAAGGTCTCGTTTCACTGGTCGAAAAATCTGCGTTCTACTTTAATATTATCATAAGTTTATCATGCCTCTAAGTACACAAATATGGGTTACAACTGGGCATCTTCTGCAGGCTACTGTTACGTCAGAACTCGTATAGCGCTAAGATCCAAAGAGAGAAAATTTTGAAATTCCTGTCGCGGTGCAGTCACCAAACGGACGAGACGATTACTAAATGGCTCACATGAAAAAAATCATCCATTGGAATAAAGGAGATTTTTACGTTTCGTATAGGCAGGCATTGGGAGGGGGACGAATTTTACTTAAGCAACCCCCAAAATCCCACTCTCTCTCGTGAGATAGAGGCGGTTTCAGTACTGAAACATTTTAAAAGGGTTAAAAGAAATGCTAGACTAGGAAGTACAATTTTGTTTTGAAGTTGAGGTAATAAATGATACGGAGAGAGTATAGGGTTTCATTAAAGAGAGCCAGACAAACACTATTTAAATAGGAGTAGCAGCCATATCTCAACTTAGAGGCATGATAAACTTATGCTTTCTGATATCTGTATTCATCTTTGGTATAATTCGTAAATATTTTGATAAACCCTTTGCTTGTTGAATGATTCTCGTCGTTTTCGATAAAAAGGTGAAAGGTTCAAGAGCTTTTAGATAACAGCAACAGTGACGGATTTGATATGTTTAAAAGTGTATTCTAGGAGTCCCTTGTCGGGTTTAACATTATATATTACCATAACGTTGATAACTGAAAGACAGTTGCCTACTTAATTAGTTAGCCACGAGAAATCCACGAGCCACATTTTTATGAAAAAATGTTCCTTTAATCAGTCGATTACAAAAGGTCAGTAATATTAAACATTATACCATCAATATTCAGATAAAATACACCACCTTGAACTCTTGAATATTTGTAAGTAATTAGGGTAGTATCTAATTTAAAAGATGGAACTTGTTTTATCTATAGGTAAGACATTAATCTCAAAATCCGCGGGCAAATTAAAGAAGGGGTTGTTTTCACTCTGCATTTTATTGGCGTTTCTGCTCGCCACAATGCGAACTTTGCGCGTGACATTTGCAATGATGAGAAATAGATCATTTCGAGCTAATTTCTCACCAATGCACATTCGCTTTCCTTCGCCGAATGGAAGATAACCGGGTATTTTCTTGGACGCGTAGTTACCATCCGAGTCCAAGAACCGTTCCGGCTTAAATTTCAACGGTTCTTCCCACAAATTCGGATCAAGGTGTGTAGCGGTAATATCGAAAAACACGATTGTCCCGTTGGGAATTTTCTTGCCGCCAATTGACGTGTTGACGTTGGTGGCGTGAGGAACGAGTACGGATAAGGGCGGTTTGTACCTCAAACATTCCGAGATGAAGGCCCAAGTGTAGGGACAATCTTTCCTGCGGTCCACGGTTGGTAAACCGGAACCTAATTGTAATTAAATTGCATTTCGGTATAGGTAATATCGGGATAAACATACAAACGACGTAGGTAATTCTAATGGTGCTTGTTCCGAGCTTAAAGGCCGACTTCCAACGAAAAGAGTTCTAGCGAACTGACAACCGAGCATCGAGACTAACAATGGAGCAACCGTGCCGATTTTCGAATCCCCGCTGGGGCAAAAGTTGGAAGGCTTCTAGCTAACTGAAAACCGTGCAATGTGGTTCTAGCGAACTGAAGATACGCAATAGAGAATTTCCTTCCGAGGAAAGCAAAATTCGGGAGGAAAAAAGATTAAAAGGATTTCTGTTGTTCATCTTCAGTTCTCTAGAACCACATTGCACGACTTTCATTTAGAGAGAACCCTTCCATCTTTTACCCCAGCGGGGATTCGAAATTCGGCACGGTCACTACATTGTTAGTCTCGATGCTCGGTTTTCAGTTCGCTAGAACCCTCTTCTTTGGAAGTTGGCCTTTGAGTTTCATCCTAACATAAGACCGTTAAGACTGGAGAGGAGAATAATTCCCCGCGACCCATCTATTGAATCCTACGCAATTAAGAAAATGTTTGTACCTATGTTGTCGTCTATTTCTTCACGAATTTTTTCCTGAATTTCAGGAAAGGCAGCTAAAGCTTCGAATACCCACGTGATGGCAGTTGTAGTTGCGTCGGTACCAGCTGAAAACATAAGTATAGCGTTTAAGAGACAGCTATTTTAAATGGTCTATCGCGTTAAAAACAATGCCTTAACAATACCCAAAAAGAGGTCGCCTAATATCAAAAGCTGATTATGCTTCACACATAAAGTACGTAAGTCCCACTTTTCCATAGCTTTGGCCATTGATTTCATGATATTCCCGAAGTAAAAACTAAGCAGACGAACAAAAAAGCTTTTAACCAATCATGAGCCCCCTAACCATAGATAACCTCTTTAATGTCAGACCAATAGGCGACGAATATTACTACTTTCTTGCATGGGACCTCGACTCTACCTCGCCGTCGCCATAACCGGGAAGCCCAGGAAGGCGAGTTTGCGGTATCGTTCGTAGTCGTTATAAAATATTTAACGTTTTAAAGCTCAAGTTTCGAAATTTTTTGAGACATTTACTAGGTCTTCAACTAAATATTATAAGATTTTCATTAAATTTCAACAGAAAAATAGCTCTGCGAATAAAATTAGACACGAAAAGTCGAAAACTACCCTAAGCCTTGGCTAGATATCAGCGGCTGAGGCCGAGCGGCGCATCTCGAGCCGCCGGCGGCCGGGCTTGCCGTAACGGCGAGAACAGAAAAATACCTCGTTAAAAAACAGATGCACGGCGTCTTAAATAGTCCAAGCAAAAGCTACCCAAATTGATAACAACTAAATATTATAAGATTTTCTTTAAATTTCAACATAAATATAGCTCTGCGAATAAAATTAGACACGAAAACTACACTAAGCCTTGGCTAGATATCAGCGGCTGAGGCCGAGCGGCCCATTTCGAGCCGCCGGCGGCCGGGCTTGCCGTAACGGCGAGAACAGAAAAATACCTCGTTAAAAAACAGATGCACGGCGTCTTAAATAGTCCAAGCAAAAGCTACCCAGATTGATAACAACTAAATATTATAAGATTTTCTTTAAATTTCAACATAAATATAGCTCTGCGAATAGAATTAGACACGAAAACTACACTAAGCCTTGGCTAGATATCAGCGGCTGAGGCCGAGCGGCCCATTTCGAGCCGCCGGCGGCCGGGCTTGCCGTAACGGCGAGAGCAGAAAAATACCTCGTTAAAAAACAGATGTACGGCGTCTTAAATAGTCCAAGCAAAAGCTACACAGATTGATAACATTTTAACGCCTTACTCCCAAATAATCTTTGATATTGTGAATAGTTTTATCTAAAGAATATTTTAGACACCCTACTCAGTCTCTATAGTAGTTCTCGAATTTAGGTACGAGGTAAATCGGTTCTTTAGACGGAAGGATCGAATGGATCCGAAGGAGCCGCGTTACTGAACTATTTCCCTCCGCGTAAGGGGAGGTTCTTTCCTAGGAGCTCAGAGAATATCGTGTAGTTCCCCCAGGCACATGTTACGTACTTCATGTGTAAAGCCTAATCGGCTTCTGCTAATATTCCTTGCAAATGGCGATCAGTTAAGTAAATTCTGTTTTCAGATTCCTCGGATGCAGCTTCGATACCAGAAGGGATCACGGAATCCGTGAAGTGACGTAATTCATCTAGAGTATATATTCTAGGAGAGCGATAGCTCTCTTAGATAAGACCTCATACCGACTTTAATGTATAAGGATGGTTTTTTGATTGGTTATAACTTTTTTTGTATCGTATTAACTGCTTTGAAAAAATTCCACAGAACTACAATTCGGGCCCTCAATATGTGGTTAAAATTTCAAAAAGATCCACTCATTAGTTTATTTTATAAAAAATAACGTTGCTAAGGGTGGTTTTCATTTGCATAAAATGATTCAGCCCTTTTGGTGAAAAAGTTAAATTTTCCCATAGAAATAACATGGAGTTTTTTTCAAATTTAGCCATTTTGTCGCAACCCTTTTGAAATGAAATATTCGTTTGTTACGTTTGGGAACGGTTTTATATCAAAATTTAAACCTTTTTCTAGGACCATTTTTAAGGTTTTTGAGAAAAATTAATTTTAAGTATGTTTAATTTTAAATTTTAAAAACTACCCCAATCTGCGATATTTTAGCATGGATACGCTGTTTTATTGGTAAATATCAGCGAGACCAATATTGGCCTTTTTTTACGTATAGTTGCGTCTTAATAATCCGATTGTTTTTTCTTAATGCCTTTTGGTTGAAATGGCCTATCGATAGTGAGATAAGACTGCTTTAATATTGCCGCCGTGACAAATTACCCCGTTTGTGGCCGCCATTTTTTTAAGGGGAAAAAAATTTGAGAGTGGGTCTTTTTCGTTGCCATTTTCATATTTTTTGAGGATTTGCTCATGGATGGATTTTAAATATAATTCTAGAGGGCCGGTAGGCCCTTCTAGATAAGATCCCACACCCTCCCGTAATGTTAAAGAAATAATTCACAGATTTTAGGCTTAGCGTCCCATAGAAAAAGCATGGGATTTTTGGGGGTCCACTCCATCGAATTACTCAGAAACTACTGCGAAGTTAAGGTTCGGAACACTTTTGAATTATCAAGGAACTATTGAATGTTGAACTTCTGAAATTTGATTAAGAACAATTAATTCCAAGTATTTTATTTTAATTAATTTATAAATCATGGTAAAACCGTTACATATATTACACTGTTTTCATAGCATTTTGTTCAGCCTCCATCGGGTTTGTGGCGCATATGATAACGCGTCTGCCTATGGAGCAGAAGATTGCAGGTTCGAGTCCTGGCAAGCTCGGTGTTTATTTTTATAGATCTTTTATTCAACATAAATGAAATAATCCCATAAATACAATGTTTGGACAATTTTTTTGTTACGAAGTACGGGCTTGTGGCGTAATGGATAACGCGTTTGCATTCGAGGCAAAACATTGCAGGTTCGAGTCTTGGAAAGCTCGTTGTCTATTTTTGATGAAGAATCTTAGTATATATAAAGGAAAATTCTTAAATAACAAACTTTCAATGAAATGTGCGCGTGCTGGCTCGTGGTTTAGGAATAACTTTTTTTAAATCTATACAAAAAGGTCAACTAAACTTAATTGAGTCACCAACCGCTTTTTATATGAAATAAGTTACCACCCGCCTATCTATGGTGAATTAATTTACAACCCGCCTACCAATTGTGAATTAATTTACCACTCCCCTGCCAAATGATTTAAAATTTTAATCTTTCCCATAAAATAATGAGAGGCACTTGGAGTGAGCCAATATGCTCACGAACATCTTACTGGAACATCGAATTAATGAAGTTTGACAAGCATATTATTATTTTTATAATATATTAATACAAATTAAGGCTGAAGGAACAGATATTATATAAAAAGACTTGGTTTGCCCAAGCCTTAAAAACAAAACGATAAGAGTTTTTCCAGTTGTCTGAAGCGCGGATATTATTTTTTTTCTTTTGAATTTTAAAGACAATCCGTATTTTTCTACTCTTTGGAATTTAATTCAATCACCTGATTTTACTGCTAATGGATTAGTTTCCTATAAATTAATTGAAATAAAAAATTACTTATCTCAGATTTTTCAACAACAATTCCATTTTCCTGAAACATTTTATCATGCATTTATTATTTTGAGGGACATCGTGTAAATTTAATCAAATTGACTCTTTCATTTTTAATTTCCGAGAATTTTCCTTTCGAAAGGTTTTAAACACATCAAGTTTTCATAATGTTGTCAACTAAATAGCAACTCAACCAACACTTCTAAAATCTTCCCCACAAGTACGGATATACACAGTTCAATAATTGTGACTGTGCTTAAAGAAGAAACGAACACCTTTATCAAATATAAGAAAGGTGATAACAGCCCCCTTTTGTATTCGAAAAGACCGCATATGAAACATTATTAATGAGAGTATTATTTGAAGATTAAAGTACGTTCTCCATTGAAACAAAAAAAATTTCATGATAAAATGTATCAGGAAAATAGAATTGTTCTTGAAAAATCTGAGATAAGTAATTTTTTATTTCAATTAATTTATAGGAAACTAATCCATTAGCAGTAAAATCAGGTGATTGAATTAAATTCCAAAGAGTAGAAAAATACGGATTGTCTTTAAAATTCAAAAGAAAAAAAATAATATCCGCGCTTCAGACAACTGGAAAAACTCTTATCGTTTTGTTTTTAAGGCTTGGGCAAACCAAGTCTTTTTATATAATTTAAAGTAGGTTTCAAGCTTTAATATAAGCCTAATTTCATAATTTTCCACCTTTTGATTGTCCCACAATCTATTTCTAAACTAGGCACTTTTTTTAAGGCGGTGAAATTGCGCTAAGCCTTGGCTTAACGTTCATTTTTGCCGTTTAAAAAAATGTTTACCTCTCGTTGCCCTTTACTACTTCGCCTTCTCGTATCGTCGTACTTTTAATTAAAGTTTAGACTTTGAAAGTAGTGCTTTGTTTTCTTAAATATTACTTAATTGTATAAAATTTCAATATTATAATTGCATAAAACGAATTCAATTTTGTTTGTTGATGGGACGCGCCTTGCATTTGAATTTCGTTCCCTCGAAACTACCCCCCGAAGAATTTTTATTTATCGCCGTCTTTCGGTCGCTTCAGCCCGAAAACAGCTGTAGTGAGAATTTAGAAATGTTATTTATTAAAAATGTATGCGCTCAGTGTGTTGTTGTGTTTGCATTTTAATGCTTCTAGAAAATCGTGGTGCGCGTCGAGGTTTACGAATCCAACGTGTGTTGCGAAATGAAAATCAAGGGTGGATACTACATGATCTATGCTTTAAAAGGAATTTGACCGCGCCATGCAGTCAAGCAAAACGGTATTAGGCCTTGCCAAAACTTGACTGAGCTATTGCGCCTTGTCAGATTATCTTGTCTATCTATCAATGATATAATAAATTCACCCTCGGATATCCTGTGACGAGGAGATGGTTTTAAAGTTACTAACACTCGATTTTGGAGGTAGATACTGTCTTGTGACACTTGATGTAACGATTTTATCTTATAAACAGACTATTATCATAAGCCCATATCGTAAATTAACCGCTGTTGATATCAAAGCTTAATTGAAATACTGATACCAATTTTTTAACTCAATGAATCATCAAAAATTATCTACTAAAAGAGATATCTACTTATATTCCATTCAAATTTCTCGCAACATTTCTAATTAACGAGTAGAAATGTGCAAATGAAGTTCAAACTGATTAATTGGGCAAATTGCTATTTTGGTCACCATTACCGATCACAGATAGATTGGCGCCCTTCAGTAGTGTTTATTATGCTTGTGAAATGGATAGCGAAATCTGTGATTAAAGTTTAAAATGGACATGAGCAAAAACGGCTTTATTCATATCAACTCTATTACCGAATATCTAAATTTGACTAAAATTAACAAAATATTCTATTCATGGTTAAAAATCTTGTTTGAAGCAGCAAGCCATCTAATCCTTATTTACCTTCTTTTGAAAAAAAATAATAGGTTGATACCTCTTTCAGTAGATGATTCATTGATATTTCAGTTTCATTGATATTTCAGTTTCATTGAGTTTAAAAAAAATTAGTTCCACCATTGGTTGATTTTCAATATTGACCAATCGATAATCACAAATTTTAATAACTAAATCACAAAAACCGGTTCAAAACCATATTAGTTTTGAAACGATTAAATTATAATTTTAAACATATATACTAGTTAATTCCTCGTAGGTAATTAGTTAATTGTCTTAGTCAAATTAATGCTGAATATTACATACAAAAAGTAAATAATAAATTCAACTTCTAAAATTTAAATGTAAAGTGTGTGCATTATTTCCCAATTAATAAAAGATATCCACTTATTTTCATTCAAATTAATTACTAATTTGTGGATAATGGATAGAAAATGTCGAGCTCTAATTGCGATATAGCTAAAATCAATCCCACTGGCTATTTATAATACAATATAACCTTTGCCCTATGTTTACTGTTTTGAATTTTATTTGTGAAATTTAAAACATAAAATAGTATTACAATTTTTTTAATTAAATAATTATTAATAAATTTCAATAAAATAAATTCTGGTTAAATACATAACACTACTTTTTACTAAGTTTCTGAAATTATCAGAGCTAAATATCAAAGACACATATTTAATTGCTCTCATTTCGACATAACTGCAACCGTATAGATTCATTCATTTAATAACATTTTTAAAGGGATGTATTAACTTTTAAAGGTGAAAACCCAGCTGACTTAGAACTTTAGAAGCAGGCTGGGAAATAGCACACTTCCTCTGGTCCAAAACCAGTTTATTAATTGCTTGGACTAGTTTTTTAATTCAAGAAGTGGGGGTTACTGGTCCTCGGGACCAGTTTATTAATTGCAAATCTATTGGAGAGCAAAGGCTGGGACCAGTCCGGAGACCAGTAAATAATTTCAGACACTAGGGGGTCACTGGTCCAAAGGACTAGTTTAAAAAATATCCTTATTTCCCAGGCTGTTTAGAAGTAAAAAAATACCAGGCTGCCAGGCTGTCTCTAACACAACAGAGTTGGCCATTCTCGCTTATGAGAAATGAATCCTTGTCATATGCATCTCTGGACTTTAGGAGCTCCAGGAGTCAGACTCCCAACTGAAGCAGGGTGGGAAATAGGGATTTTTTTAAAACTAGACATTGGGCCAGCGTCCCCTGCCCAGGAATAAATGAACTGGTCCATGACCATTGACCAGGGCGCGGCGTCTGCTAAACTAAAGAAGTGGGTAATTAAAATAGTTGAGATAATGTCTGGACCCTGGTTACCCTAGAATTTCCTTAGTGGTCCTGTGGTCCACTGCTCCCCCTCCGATTTAATTTTTAAACTGGTCATTTTCCCTGTGCCACCGCCTTATTTACAACGCTGAACCAAGAAGTTATATCAGTATCTCAGAGAGAAGATATAAATTCGCCAGATTTCCAGCTTTATTTCCAGTCCTAACGTAGGTCCGCAGTCAATCCCCGTCTCTAAATTACAACCAGCATCTCATTGGTTCTTGAAAACTCACGTCAGCGCGACGACGCGAGTGAGGAAAATTTCCGACTGACTAGAGCGAAATAGCCCGGCGCCTCCTTTTACGTCCCCCCTTGTATTTTGAAAGGGGGACTGGGACTATGGCGCGCGAATACAAAGGCATCTTATATCTTCTCTCTGAGATACTGATATAACTTCTTGGCTGAACTGAAGATTTCTTTTGACCGGACCATAGCCTACTCGATCACGCGCAACACGTCGCAAGCTGCTTGCCCTATAGCGCGAGTCAGGGTGGGAAATAAGGATTTTTTTAAACTGGACATTAGACCAGAGACCCTCCTGACTTGGAATAAATAAACTGGTCCGTGACCATTGGCCAGAGCACGTCGTCTGCTAAGCTAAGGAAGTGGATAATTAAAATATTAGAATTTTAATGTGTGGACTCTGGTTACCCTTGAATTTTTTAGTAGTCTCGTGGACCACTGACCCCCCCCCCTCCGATTTAATTTTTGAACTGTACCAGGCGATTTTTAAACTCGTCATTTGCCCTGTGTTACCGCCTTATTTCCCACGCTGGCACGAGCTGCTTTGCGTTGTCGAGTGCGTGATGGAGCGGGCTATGCCTGGAGTCCCAACCCCCGTTACTTACTACCAAAATACCCACTAGCATAGCCCACTCGATCACGCTCTCTTTTCCCCGGCTACATATTTTGAAGAGGGCACTTTTTAGGCGTATTTATTAACAATCTTGGATCACCTTTGTGGACTTTTAGGGTAGCCCTTAAAAATTGAGTCGGCATTGCCCTGACTATATTGTGTTTAAGGTTTATAAGCTTAATATCAAACAGACGTTAGTTAATGCTACAAAAAAGTTCGAAATTGAAAATCTCGGATCGTCGTTGAGAAGTTTTAAGGACATCCGAATTTCATATTGGGCTTATGAAAAGTTTGAGCTAAAGGTTAAACAGACATATGCTAAATCAGCGTTTTAAAAAATTGTGTAAAACTGTCAATTTGGTCCTATTTGTGGAATTTTTAGGGGAGCGCCTCGCGTTTCAATAAAGGGTTGTAAAAAATTGTATTATGTTAATTACAATAAGAATACAAACTTTCAATGAGTTACGTTTTTATTTTTTGGAGTATCATTATAAATAAATGACTGATTGAGCAAAAGTTACGGTCCCATTTTTATATGTTTCTGCTTAGTGTAGATTTTGAAAATGTAAAACAGTTTCTTAACAATCTTAATTAAAATGAAGACTGAAGGAGCAGATATTAATCAAAAATGTCTTGATTAGAATCAAGTCCTAAAAAGTATCGATAAGACTGAGGTTATCACTTGACTGAAGGATCAGATATTAACTTTTCTTTTTAATTGAAACTTAAAGGCATGCTTAAGAAAAAACAACGTTCCATTACCGTTTTCCGTTGAAATAACTTATTTTACAGGTAATCAATTTCAAAAATTTACTTATCTCGGGTTTTCGGGCACAATTCCATTCCCCCAAAACATTTTATCATTACATTAATCACTTTTGAGAGATAACGTGTCAAAATAAGCTTTAAAACAATAGAAAACTGAATGAGCGGTCTGTTTAGCCATGACCAAAACCTTCAAATCAGTGTTGCTAATGTTAGAAAGTGGATTTTCCCACTTCCATTTTAAAAATTTGCCGCATTTCCCACACCCCCTTTTTACAGTCATATTTATCTGGACTATTTTATCATACTAAGTTTAATATGGAATATCACTCCGCATGGCTTTGACAATATGTACAAATGCTATAAAGCTTTAAAATTCTCAAAATATGCTTTCTTTTTTTTCAGTGCCAAACTTAAAATCACCGAATTTATTTCAAAATGTCGCTTGAAATTATTAAACCGGATAAAATTTTGAAAATTTCGCACTATTAACCCTTGAACAGGAAAATTCCGACATTTCATTGATTTCGGAAAAATATTACTTTTTCCCCACAGAGCCTAAAACCAAACCTAAATCTCCCACGATGTGGGAAATTACCCACACATTTGCAACACTGCTTTAAAAACTTACAACAAGCACACTTTCGAGACATGTTCTGAACAAATTAGTGCTTAACCCGCTAATAGTACGACCACGGAGAATTGATGTAAACTGTAGTTGAAATATATTCATGTGCGACCCGCGGCACTGAATGGTCTCTAACCATTGTTTGAAACTAGAGAGAGAAATAGTGAGCAGCATTAATCATGTCCTGAGCTATGAGAATGAACAGTATGACTGTTGACTGAAGTACACTAGACATTACATCATTTTTCATAACCACGAGTAAAAATCTAACTGTCCCTACTTAATTTTCCGCCATTGTTTTAAAACGTATCCACTGCGAAGCATGCCGGGCACAAATGAGGGAATGTCATACACGTACTCTCTCAAAAGTGATTAATGTAATGATAAAATGTTTTGGGGGAATGGAATTGTGCCCGAAAACCCGAGATAAGTAAATTTTTGAAATTGATTACCTGTAAAATAAGTTATTTCAACGGAAAACGGTAATGGAACGTTGTTTTTTCTTAAGCATGCCTTTAAGTTTCAATTAAAAAGAAAAGTTAATATCTGATCCTTCAGTCAAGTGATAACCTCAGTCTTATCGATACTTTTTAGGACTTGATTCTAATCAAGACATTTTTGATTAATATATATTTAGAGTTATTACACGTAGATATAGATTTCTCTTAAAGGGAGGGTGAAGTGGAAAATCAAGTGATTTTTTATCAATTGTTCTACTAATTACAAGACCAGTCTACATAGTGAAACATTCAGGAAATACTTCCGAAAGATTTTAAAATTCAAATTAGGTTCAGATTTTAAAGATAATTTTAAAGAAGGACCTCCGACCAATCGCGTAACGCCCTGCCTTCTTGTTAAAAAAATTCTCGTGGCACGTTCCGTGTCGAATGAAATTTATCAAGAGATTTGATAAAATTAGGCGCGCAACGTGACAATCGTGGCGCGAGACATGGAGCGTGCCACGAGAATTTTGTTAATAAAAAGGCAGGGCGTTACGCGATTGGTCGGAGGACTTTCTTTAAAATTATCCTTAAAATCTGAACCTAATTTGAATTTTAAAATCTTTCGGAAGTATTTCCTGAATGTTTCACTATGCAGACTGGTCTTATAATTTATAGAAATCCTTAAAATTTTGGTTGGGATTTCTAGGGTATTCTTTATGCTCTTGGGAGAGACTTAATTATTTAAAAAACGTACCGATTGAAAAATACGTTTAATTTGTTTTGTTTAATTATTTTAAAGTTTTTATAAGTATTTTTCTCCATTTGGGAGAGGGTTGAGAAATACTCGAGAGCGACTATCCTTTTCCGTTGACTCGTGTAAGTATTCTGATTTATTTTTCAAAAACATTTTACAATCTCGGTCCTGGGACCATACAAAAGGGTTGTTTTTTATAGCTAGAGAGC
Organism: Phalangium opilio; assembly: GCA_019434445.1. NCBI lineage: Eukaryota > Metazoa > Arthropoda > Arachnida > Opiliones > Phalangiidae > Phalangium > Phalangium opilio. The sequence continues at coordinate 142,739 of JAEQBA010002759.1, forward strand.
GTGGCCCAGGGGTTTACCAAGTGACGACCCATTTTTTTTCGTGAAGTCGAAGATGTTTATCTCACACGTGCGGAGGATTTTTGGATGAAACTTTTCTCTATTATGAAAATTTTACGACTGACCCCTGAAATATCAACGATAATTTAAGGAAGACCCCTGTCACAACGGTAATATAAGCACCACCAGAAGTCCATTAAATTAGCCTAGGAAGTGAACAATTACAATGGCTGGTATAGCGTACGTCTCTGCTGGGATAAAAACTCCTTCTAACTCCATGGATAGGGGGTTAAATTTTTTCCCCTTTCCTAACACAGTTAGAAATCTCGAGCTCTTCTCTAGAAAGTCTTTCTTGACGTGAGCGGGGCGTGACTTCTTCAGCCCATGAACGCTGCATCTCTAAAGGGTAGATTGTTTGCTTTATAAAAATTAAAAAAAGGAACGGCCACGGTTGTTAAAGGGAGGGTGAAGTAGAAAATCAAGTGGTTTTTTAATCGATTCTTCTACTAATTATAAAAATGCAGGAGGTTACGCGATTGGTCGGACGTCCTTATTAAAAATTATCTTTTAAATCTGAACCTAATTTGAATTTTAAAATCACTCGGAGCTAGTATTTCCTCAATGTTTGACTATGCAGACTGGTCTTGTAAATAGTAGGGGAATCGATAAAAAAACCACTTGATTTTCTACTTCACCCTCCCTTTAAATAGTTTTTTTCAATAGGTTCATAAAAAACTGAATGACCTTGACTGTTCCAAAATTCACACCCCCATCCCTTCTCCTATTTTTAAGCGGGCTCGGTTTTACAGTGGAAGGGGGCGTTTTCGGCCAATAGTTTTTTATCTCTCGATAGGGCAAATTTTCGCGTACGAGTCGCACCTAAACCGGAGATCTGAGATAAATTATCGCGAGGTGGCGAATGTGTCGCCCTTCTTCAGTATTGCTACACAAGAGAGGGGAGTACCAAACCCCGCTTTTGGTTACTTCCTAGGCTAATTTAAAGGACTTCTGGTACCACCTCGTACACATATATGGTAACAAGTTGGGAAAACCAAAATATTACCTCTCCGAGTCAAGAGGTCTACTACTACAAACTTATTTACCTAGATATGGAACTATTTCACTTTTTTGAAGTAAAAGTTTACGAAATATTGAAGCAGTATTCCAAACATAGTGAATGTACAGTAAAGCAGACGACATTTTATATCCAAATCTTTTACACATGGAAATCAGTCAATGGGGAAAAGAACAGGAAATGAAGTCTACGCTTCTGCTGTTTACCGTATATTCTGATAGCTACATTCACAACTGGTTTGCAGTGTAAACACTATCGTCTCGTCTCACCTCAACAATATTCTTAATTTGCCAACATGAATGTTAACGTTAAATAACACCAAAGCTAAATTGTAGCTAGACGCTCTAATAGTCAATACGCACCATAAAGGGAATAATAAGTCTGTACCTACTACCCGTTTACCACAAGCCCTTTTACTAATCTAATTGCCACCATCTTTTCTTCTATTTCAAAATCTTAACCTGATTATTTAAGAGTGTATTTAACTTTCGGCTCACTCTGAACCGTTAATGTCTCTTCATTTCAGAGACGAAAATCAAAGCCAAAAGTTTACTTCACCTCAGGCCTCAATTATTTACTCTTTGTTTCACTAAGCCTATTGCGGATAATGCGCGCTTGTTGTACACGCCGGAGTCTAGGTCTTAGTTTTCTTCATGAAATCACTAAACCAAGGATTATTCTATATACAGTTGTAGTATAGCTTAAGTAATATATAAACAGCCATTTCAAATAACAATATTAAAAAAAATCTTTGGAATATCAAAATGAAACAGAGCTTTAAAGCTACAAAAGTACTAAATGCATCATAATTACGAAAAATACTTCCACATATTCACTTTATATTATGGAAAAAGGGAATATTAAGGTTCTGTATGATTTCTTAACACATCAACACAAGGCTAACTGCTAACGCGACGCACTAGTGTAACAATGGACGGACACACACACAGACAAAAACATAAGCTGCTTTTTAACTCTTTCCGTATTAATTTTGAGTTGAGAAACAAGATTATCTTAAATATTAAAATAAATATAATTAATATTAAATATTTTCTTCGTCAGTTGTTTGCCTTATTGAGCGTTACATCGTTTTGATAAAGAACAATTAAACATTCTTGAGAGACCTGACTAATATTGGCGTTTGAAATGAAGCATACGCCCGTTGCGTCGCCTTACTCAAATAGGTAGTATATAAGGGTGTCGAACTACACTTTAAAGCAAGAACAACCGCAATTGCGAAAACCTTTGGTGGACAACCCACCTTAGGGAGGCTAGACGTTTCTCGTAACCCTAGCTGATCGCCGCGAATGTCTTAAACCAAACGATGACGATGGAGTATAGAAGCCAGGTGTGCAGACTGGTGTCCATGTGGGATGGACAAAAACAAAGACCAGAAGATGGTGGTGTAGAAGCCAGGTGTACAGACTGGTATCCATGTGGGATGGACAAAAACAAAGACCAGAAGATGGTGGTGTTAGAAGCCAGTGTGTACAGACTGGTGTCCATGTGGGATGGACAATGACAAGAAGATGGTGGTGTTAGAAGCCAGTAAGTACAGACTGGTGTCCATGTGGGATGGACAAAAACAAAGACCAGAAGATGGTGGTGTTAGAAGCCAGTGTGTTCAGACTGGTGTCCATGTGGGGTGGACAATGACCAGAAGATGGTGGTGTTAGAAACCAGTAAGTACAGACTGGTGTCCGTGTGGGATGGACAAAGACCAGAAGATGGTGGTGTGAGAACTCAAGTAGAGTAGCCATTTCCGTGACTGTGAAAGCAGTTCGGAAATGGCGAACACGTTTGCTCCGATTTGGAAACTGCGAACGCGGTCACGTGGGTGTAACAACAGACACACACACAGACAGACAGACAGACACACAGACACACAGACACACACGATCGTTACAGAACCTCTCCGTGACATACGTCACTCGGAGAGGTAAAAAGACCAGAAGATGGTGGTGTTAGAAGCCAGTGTGTACAGACTGGTGTCCATGTGGGATGGACAATGACAAGAAGATGGTGGTGTTAGAAGCCAGTAAGTACAGACTGGTGTCCATGTGGGATGGACAAAAACAAAGACCAGAAGATGGTGGTGTTAGAAGCCAGTGTGTTCAGACTGGTGTCCATGTGGGGTGGACAATGACCAGAAGATGGTGGTGTTAGAAACCAGTAAGTACAGACTGGTGTCCGTGTGGGATGGACAAAGACCAGAAGATGGTGGTGTGAGAACTCAAGTAGAGTAGCCATTTCCGTGACTGTGAAAGCAGTTCGGAAATGGCGAACACGTTTGCTCCGATTTGGAAACTGCGAACGCGGTCACGTGGGTGTAACAACAGACACACACACAGACAGACAGACAGACACACAGACACACAGACACACACGATCGTTACAGAACCTCTCCGTGACATACGTCACTCGGAGAGGTAAAAATATTTTCCTTAACAAACTGGATATTTCCCCACATAAAATTTGACATGCATGGGCCTAGTTCATCTCGGAGGCTCCGGTAAGAATCGCGCCTGTAACGATGAATAAATAAATACCGTACCTAACAGCGGTGTGTCCAACCTTTCTGCAAACCTCCCATTGTTTCGAATTCCCTTGAAACGATATTGCTACAGTGTGGTACTTGTTGTGACGCACTTAATATGAAAATTTGTAAACTCCTTTTAGCGAATATGAGTTGATCAGCACCGAGAAATTATAGAGATGACGCGGGGAATTATTTTAAGGTCTCCGCGGCTTCAAGATCAAAGTTATGGATATGGGCGGTACTTTAGTAAGCTCGCCACTCTTGGGCGCTGTACTGGCATTTCAATAAAAGCAAAAGTTTATAAGATATGTTCTACAGTATAAGAAACGTGAGATAGATTTTCGTAAAGCCACGCCTGGTTTTGGCGCTGCCAAAGGTTTAGTACAGACTAAATAGGAAGATGGAGTGCAAAATTAGCCGAGTGCAGTCAATTCTCGCTTGTCGTTCTCGAACTAGCTCGAGCTGCAAGTCTCTAGCTTTACCAGAAGTAAGATGAGACTAGAAGTAAAGAGCTCTAGCATTGGTAGCAGATCCTGGCACTAGTGAACAAATTTGAGGATTTAATGCCGCTTCCATCGCGCCTACACTAGATAGAAAAAAATTGGTCGAGTTCCAAAAAATTTCCTACCCCTTCCCCTCAACCTAAAGCCGCGGAACACGGACGCGACTGCTTGAATCTAGTTCGGCCGTCTACCGCCACGAGCTTCTCACGTTTTGGAGGGAAAATTCAGAAACCGCTACCAGAGGGCCAACCGTTGGTGTGTTATCAAGAATATTCACTTTCGCCAAGTGAAGAATTTGGTTAGCTCAGTACTTCTAGTCTCATCTTACTTCTGATGACGAATTTTACATCACAAATAATTTCGAAAAGGTACAGACCAGGTCAATCTAATGATCCACGCTATTAATAGACGGTGAGGCTAAAAATAACTCACCCCTTCTTCCGCATTTCAAGGCATACCGGAAATAGTCGGCTTCTATTGTGTCTGTTTATGGAATGCAGCGTCCTTGTAAAACCCCCCTGAAGGTCGTTCCCCGAAATTCCAACCCGTCTATCACCAGAGGAATGCACGTAGTATCGGCTCTATCGCATCGGCTTCTTTTAAGTCAAGGAAGCCTTGCAGCTACCCGGAAGCGCCCATTCACGACTTCTAAGGGTCAAACAAGCCGCGCATTCCTTTCTAACAAAAAGTTAGAAACCCCATGGAGAATACTTTTATCCGTATTTCTGTCTCAGTTGACCGCAAAACTCTATTTGAAGATAGGAAATTAGCCTTTCGCTTTAGAGACAAGTGTGTCGGGTCTTTTTCTAAATGCATACTCTATATATTTTTAATATAAATATAATATACGATACATTTTTGAATGTCTGACTGACTAATAATCAATGTGCAGCCCAAACCGCTGTACGTAGAAGGCTGAAGTTTTGCAGGTACGTTACTCTTAAATAAAGGTATTTCGAATCCGCGGCCATCTTAAAAAATGGCGGACAGAAATGTAAAATCACATTCTTGAGGGAAACGGTGGACCTTAGGGCAAAATTTCATAGAACATTTTCGACTACAAATCGCCCCATAATTTCTTACAAACCTTTGAGATGCGCCCAGAATAGTTTTGTGGGTTCGTAAAATGGCCATGGTTTAATTTTTGTAAACACGTACAGTATGCCAAGGACAAACTAACAAGCCATCGTGGCTAAATTAAGAAAGGAATTTCAATTATTAGGTATTAAGTCTTAATTAAATGAAACCATGAATTTAAGGTCAACTATACTTGTCAAATTAATAATGTTCACGTAAATTGGACCCGGGAATCGAACCCAGGTCGCTGGCGCAATAGGCAGACATTCTACCAACTGAACCACAGAGACTTGATAGAAACTCCGAGTTTTTTATTATTTATTTTTATCTCTAAAATGTCGGGGTGATGTGGGGTGGGGTACCTCTTAATCTGTGGGGTCGGATACTTTTGAATTTTTATCTGTGGGGTCGGATACTTATGAATTTGTATGTTTGGGGTTTTTATATTCATTTTCTTTTTATGTATGTGCTAATTAAATAGATAACGATTTTCCCCGTTTCCTACCGCGCTCCTCATGTGTTTCGTTCTCGTTCGGTAGCTATCGTCATCTATGTTATATTTGACTGGAACGTTTTGGCGGTGAATTCAAATGTGGGTTTAGATAGAGCTAACATAGTGTTAAATGAGCGTTATGCGTTTGATCATTTTAGCATTGCTAAAGGTAATTCGAGGGGATAATCACTAAAATGCGTAATCACTATAACTAAACTTTCTCTTTCAAAAGTTTCTGGGCATAAGTCCTTGTTAGAAATTTATAAGATGCGATAATTGTGCATCGGCATAAGTCTATGTTGTAAACTCATCGAGGGATTATCACTAAAAACTATCTGTTCTTCGATTCGCCGGAATATTAGAATTACAGCATAAGTAAATTTTTACGGTTATAATTTAATCACTGTTTAGAGTAGGGAATCGAGGGGCTATTCACTCTGATTTTATGCACGGTAAATCATTTAAGCATTGAAAAAGATAGCACTATTCACTCATTAGGGTAAGGTATAGAGGGGTTATCCACTCATTAGGGTAGGGTATAGAGGGGCTATTCACTCGTACGATATGGCTACTATTACGAGCCCTTGGGCCGTCTTGTTATACAAATGTTCAGGGTTAAAAACGTTCAATAACGCTTTCAGGTCTAAAACAACACTATACTTTTTCACCCACCGATATAACCTTATAATAGTCAATATAATTATTAATAATTTTCAATCGTATCATCTAACTTTGGTTACGTGGGCTTATACTTTTTAACGTGGGTTGAAGTATATAATTTTGGATAACAAGATCGTCAAGGCCGATATTTAAAGCCACATCGCATCCATACGCCATTCCTTAATCAATTTATTCGTATTTAAATCGACTCTCCCTAACGAATTTCCTTTTTAAAGGCGGATGCACACATGGGTTTGGGAGCGGTAAACGGAACGGTAGCGGCAACGGCCAACGGAGCGCGTCAGCGGAAAATCATGCACACCTACAGTTTGGTTTGACGCGTCGCTAGCACCAACGCCACCGATTTCCATAGATATAGGTGGCGATGTAGGCACAAAATATAATGAAAACCAGTAGCACACGAATACCTTGAGTAATTTGGATTCCCAATTATTGACCTTGAGACGAGGAAAATTATTATTAACTTTACTTGTTAATAATATAAACAAGTGAGAGAGAACCAAGTGGGTTAAAGGTATATTTCACAAGAGGCGGCAACAAGAAGACTTCCAAATCCATATTATACACTATATACGGACCGCATGTAATAATGTAATAAAATATATATATATATAAAATAAAATATATATAAATAAATAAAATATATATAAATATATATATATATATATATATATATATATATATATATATATATATATATATATATATATATATATATATATATATATATATATATATATATATATATATATATATATATATATATATATATATATATATATATATATATATATATATCTATATATATAAATAAAATATATATAAATAATATATATATATATATATTTCATATTATATATTATATATTATATAAATACTATATTCGTCTGCTTTCTAAAGAAACCACGTGATCGTCTAAACTGCCGTGATTGGATTGCGCTTCTCCGCCGTTCCGTTACCTTCGGCGAAAATAGAAAAATATCCTATTCTCGTCATGGAAGAAGAAGGGTATGGAAGGGTCCTATAGTGTTAAAGAGAGCGCGTTGAAAAATCGTAACTTCCACCTTTTCATTTCCTCCTTCCCGAGTTTATCACCAACGTTGAAAGCTTCCGCGCAGGCGCGCTGTAGCAGAGGCGGTAGAGAGCGGATCTAAACAGTGTATCCCTCTCTCTGCTTGCGCGCCAATATTGCGCAGAGCAGTAATCGCGTTACAGCTAGTGCCGAGAGGTGAGGAGAGTTTTCCCACGTGACCCTACATTTCGCGTAGCCGTCTGCCTATTCACCTCACCATTCCATACCCTTCTTCTTCCATGTTCTCGTCAAGGCTCACGAGCGGCAAGCGGAACACGGCGCGGCATGAACCAAGATGGTTTAGCGCATGCGCGCCGGCGACAACGGAGAGCGGCAACGGCTCAGCGGCATATGTATGCATCCGCCTTAAGTCCGAAACAAAGTCCATCTAAAACACGGACATTTCCTCCATAAATCAATCCTTAACAACTGTTACTTGAAAAAGCGCTTCCCGTGCCTTCATCTTCCTTACTCTTATCCCCTCTATCTAAAGCATCTCTGTTTTTTGCCATCAGACATTTTTGTACACTAATGTATTAGAAAAATTGGAATATATTTAAAATCAAACGTAAAAAAAAACCAAAAGATAAAGATTAGAGTCTACTTGAAATGGGTTGGCAAGTTTTTGCCAGGGGTGGAAAAAACCGCGGTTTTAACCTGGTTAAAACCGGGTGGCAAAAACTAACTTTTCCGCGGTTTTTTCCGCGCGGTTTAAACCAGCTTAAAACCGGTGGCAAAAACTATTTTTTCCGCGGTTTTTTCCACTTTTTAAGATTTTTTTTTCCTTAATTCTATGCAAAGTATTTGACTAATTATTCGTTAAATATTCGCGAACAACTTGAAACTAAATTAATATCAGCTATCATTATGCCTTCAATTTACTAGCATTGGGTACAAGTGCCACTACTCTCTAGCGTTAGAAAATTCGGGTCTTTTTCCACACACTTCTTATTGGCCATGTAACCAACCAAATATAGTTACATGTTATAGCTCAGCCTCGATAGAAATAATGTTTTCTACTGTCTTTCATTAATGGAAAACTTTGAAATAGGTTAATGAATGAAACCGCTTCTACTTTTGTTTTGCTGACAAATGCTCATAGAAAGACACCTGGCAAATTTGAATACTAAAAATTTAATACAGCAATAACCATCTCAAATTTAAAAATTAAAAATACTATTGTTAATTTTCTAACATAACATTAACAAACATCACGAAAGTGCACTTAAAACTCGCTAGTTTACCACTTTGTAACCATGAATTTAGTTTTTGCCGGTTTTTTCCGTTTTTGCCGGTTTTTTCCGTTTTTGCCGGTTTTTTCCACGTGTCCTGGCAAAAACTAGTTTTGTCCGGGTTTTTGCCAACCCTGAAGTCTTGAATTTTTTCTGAACTCCACTCCGTTCAACACAAACAAATACAAAAATTAGGTTAAACTAATTTAGTTTTAAGATTAGAAAAATTGGAATATTTAAAATCAAACGTAAAAGCGCGTAAAACATCAAACTTCTCTAAACTGATTTAGTTTTAAGATTAGAAAAATTGGAATATTTAAAATCAAACGTAAAAAGCGCGTAAAAAATCAAGCTTCTCTCGCAAAATTTCACTCGTGGTATGCAAAATTGTAAGCTATTTCAGAGAAAGTAAGTAAATAAATAATAAAAAGGGGGAAAATCCAATGAAGTAAGTCGTACACTAATGAATATAGAAATAAATACTTCAACAATATACTGATGAAGTTGAGAGGAATGGCAAATCACGGCTATTCCATATTCATCGGGTATATGAGATATATGAATAACCTAAGGACACAATGAGATTTCGAATCTCGTAGCCAAATGTATGAAAAATTCCCCAAGTATATACACTCATGAATATAGCAACAAATATTTAAATAAGGTACTGAAGTTCTAAACAAGTCGAAAGCAATGACAAATCACGGTGATCCATATTCATTGGATTTATGACTAACCTAAGTACACAATCTACGCGGCGGAATGCATGAAAAATTCCCCAACCCCAGAGAAAGTTTACTGTGGATGTTTCTGAGTCATAGAACGATTTCCCTGCTTGAAGCAATAAAGACTGCTTTTTTCTTTCACTCTTTATTTTGGGCACAAAAAAATGGAAGCAATGTACCATATACTTATGATACTGCATGTAAAATACGATGTGGCTAAATATACTATGTAAACTTATACCATATACTTTTGATACCGAATGTAAACTTATATACCATATACTTATGATACCGAATGTAAACTTATACCATATACTTATGATACCGAATGTAAACTTATATACCATATACTTATGATACCGAATGTAAACTTATACCATATACTTTTGATACCGAATGTAAACTTATATACCATATACTTATGATACCGAATGTAAACTTATATACCATATACTTATGATACCGAATGTAAACTTATATACCATATACTTATGATACCGAATGTGAACTTATATACCATATACTTATGATACCGAATGTAAACTTATATACCATATACTTATGATACCGAATGTAAACTTATATACCATATACTTATGATACCGGATGTAAACTTATATACCATATACTTATGATACCGAATGTAAACTTCTACCATATACTTATGATACCGAACGTAAACTTCTACCATATACTTATGGTACCGAACGTAAACTTCTACCATATACTTATGATACCGAACGTAAACTTGTACCATATACTTATGATACCGAACGTAAACTTCTACCATATACTTATGGTACCGAACGTAAACTTCTACCATATACTTATGATACCGAACGTAAACTTGTACCATATACTTATGATACCGAACGTAAACTTCTACCATATACTTATGATACCGAATGTAAACTTCTACCATATACTTATGATACCGAATGTAAACTTCTACCATATACTTATGATACCGAACGTAAACTTCTACCATATACTTATGATACCGAACGTAAACTTCTACCATATACTTATGATACCGAACGTAAACTTCTACCATATACTTATGATACCGAACCTAAACCTCTACCATATACTTATGATACCGAACCTAAACTTGTTCCATATACTTATGATACCGAATGTAAACTTCTACCATATACTTATGATACCGAATGTAAACTTCTACCATATACTTATGATACCGAAAAGTGTTGCCACTTATCATTTTTGGGAATTGAGATAACCGATACTGAAAAAGTTCAGCCAGGGATAAATTTAATTTTAGAAGTTGGAATGGAGAACAGAGTAATCTGGGCACGCGTCAAAGTCCCGGACCCCCCTCACGGGACAGGGGGGGCGGGTATGAAAGAAGAGGCGGGTCATAGCGACAGAGGTAATAAAGAATTACGTATTTTTCGCCGTCCCCGTCAGCAACGTCTTCAAAACGTAGTTTAAGTGAACCAATAAGATAATTTAAACTTTTGGTTACGTGTTGGAGGGAGGGGCTTTTTACTGGGCTATGAGTCGGACTGAAGTAAATACTAACCGTTCCCCATTCCTACTTCTAAAATTAAATCTATCCCTGATCGAAACAAGTGTGTGATTTTTAGAATAAAGCTGGTAATTTTGGCAAGAAAGATGGCCTAAATAAGAACTGTTTCTCTGGACCCTGAGTGTTATCTCGTTCATATAAATTAACGAACGCAACCTGAGGAATATGATTTTCAAATCAAGAGACGAGAATCTTACATGGAAGAGCGCTTCCGTCCATTGAACTTTTTCGTATTCAACCCAGTAACACGTGTCCTTTAAATAGACTCCTTTGTCGCAAACGGAAGGCATGTCATTTCCGTCGTATCGTGATGTTCTACATTCTACGTGGATGAAAGGTTTCCTCGCATCTTCATTGGCAGGTACTTCGCAAAAGAATGGGACTATTAGGCGTGTCGCAATTCGCGTCAATCAATTCAACTTCTCCATCACCGCGCATTGCCGCGCAATTTTCAGCCCGCCCTCCGTTAAAACGACCCTTATACCATAGTTTTCCCAATTGATCCGACGTAACCTCTGATTCGTCAAGGTATCGCCACTCACCTTCCTCGTCTAAGTCGCTCGCTCCCATAATAAAACGCTTAAAGGAATAGCGCTTCTTTCCGACTAATTTCTTGAGACCCTTTAGAATCTCCGGCGTGTTTATTTTAGCTGAGCGAGATTTACTATTCCTCCTGACGCATTGCGCATCGGCCCTAAACCAGTTCAACATACTAGTTTCGAGCCAGTAACATTTCCTGTATACACGGACGCCGTTCTCGCAAAGTGTTTTGGATGAATAGCTACAAGAAGAGTCAACGTTGTTTCCTCTCTCGCACTCAAATTTCAAGGGTAATGGTTCAACGTGGTTAACCTTGGATATAACGGAACCAAATAAAACTATTCTGTACGGAAAACACTCCTCTGCGCTTTAGTGATTATTTGCAACAGTTATACGTAAAAATTATTTTCATGAGGTCACTATCTTCATGATTTAACAAACACATGATGATGACAAAGTTTTGGAGGGGCTTGGGCCCCACGGGCCTATAGAACTCTACGCCAATGTAACTTGCGGTAAAAGTTGTCGGCCACTACGAAGTTAACGCATGTTTTTCTCGAAGTTTGTGGCGTTGGATCCGTAAAGGCGCTGGGCCATTGGACGAGGTTCGGAGGGCATTCCTTAGCTATGACATTGGGTGCCGCTAGGACATTCGGAGCTTGGTATATTCCGTCCGACCATAACCAAGTCTTCAAATTACCACGATTTAAGTAAGAACAGGTAACCTGCGTACCATTGGGGTACGTGGCGTTTCCTGTTTTCACTTCGTCACCTAAAGCCTGGTTTTCACTGGCCCAAAACGCAGGAAAAACCGCGTTCTGCGCCGTTTTTTCAGAGGTAACTTGCCGCAAAATTTTGCCTTTTCTGGGCGGCAAGGAATCGACGAATGCGTGGCGTCATAGGCTTGGTTTTGATCAGCTCGCGAGAGGTTTATTTTCGACGCCATTTTTTTAATTGAAGGCGTTTGTGTGGTCGAGTTAAATTTAAAAAAATGTATAGTTAACGATTTGTTAAAGGACTTTGGCTTAGTTGTTATTTATATGATAAAAAAGATCGTTTTTACAAAGACAATAAATTCTAAGAAAATTGATAGGTCGCTATTGGTGCATTTTCGACATAACTGGTAAGCCTTGGTCTCTACGAGCTCTCACTCTTTCATGATATTACAAGTTTTAGTGAAAACGTTTTGTCGCCGTGTTTTTAAGGAATTTTCCGCAAAATTTTGCGGATTATTTTTTTACTGTTCCGTGAAATTTTCGGCAGTGAAAACCAGGCTTAAGGCCCTCATGAGTTTTAACGTCTGGTCCGAACGGCCCAAGGATAGGGAGGAACCCAATGAAGTGCAGGGGTTGAAGGCCTCCACTTTTTTCTGTCATTAATCAAACTGTTGTGATGCCCGTCAAAGTATAGCGAAAACCATTTTGGCAAAACAAAAGGCCCTTTGAACAGAAATTCAAAAAATACATTGGGGGAAAGAGAAAAAACTGTTATAATCAAATTTAAAAGGTATCTTCTTTATTAGCTTCGAGAATTCTATACTGAAATTTTTTACAACGAATGATTAACACGGGAAATTTATATAATGCGCGTATTTTGGTTTCATTATTTAGATTTCTTGCGTGATGATAACCAGATGGTTAATTTGCGCTGACGTAACTAGGGTACTGGATTTAATTTTGAAGTGTCATGCATTTCGTGAGGAAATAAGTCGCACCCTTTTCAACCATTCTGTCATTGTTCTAATAAGTTGCGTGTTTGCTGACTAAACTGTTGATGGACTGTATCATACCTTTTTATTACCAAAATCGACTGAGAGCGCTGTTGCGTCAACTGCGCACAGGGAAGGATAGGTCAAGGTACATCTTTCATCCCCGATCAAGAACTTCTATCGTTTGCCGAAAATGGCACCGCAGTTTTTGGTACGACCTCCGTTTTTTTCGCCTTTCAACCCTAGTTTCTCAACATCTAAGGTGTCGTCGGAGTATCTCCAAACACCCTCTATTTCACTGTCGTTCATGACCAACCACGTTGAACCAGATACCTGGTTGGCCCTGACTACCCTGGATAATATTTCCAGTATCTCGGCGTTGTGTACCATGGCTAACCGAACGGGCGATTGCTTCTCCGTTCTGCAACTCCTTTCCGCGTCCGCGTACGTCACGCGTTCGGAATGCATCCAATAGCAAACTGGCCATTGTGGCAGAATACCTGCTTCGCAACCTGGTAGTATAAAGTAAAAGTGTTTAGCTGTTAGGGTTAGTTGACTTACGAGGCCTAAAAGAAGATTTAGGCCTACCTGGTTTTCGACAGACTATCGCCGATTCTTTGTTACAAGGGTTATTAAATGCTCTGGATATACCTATGGGAAAATTGATGGCTTTCCAGTTGAATTTATCCGTGGATTGAACCCAAATGGGAGTCAACGGAGTTTGACTCTGCCCCTTTTTTTGCAAAAGATCCAAGTATAGTCGACTGTATCATTCCTGGTATAGTCCGCCAAACCGGCGTTCATCTTCTGACATAGGTTTAGGGTCGAGGTGTTTCTCAATGTACCTCGTGTTCCTTCGGGATTGAATGGGCTTCTAACCGCTATAGTGTTGTCAAAGTTCTTTAGAGTTGACGAATCGAATACATCAATTGCCACTTGTCCCGCGACAGGTAACAGCAACGCTAATTTCTGTGAGTCTGACCTTTGTTTGGCTGCAGACGCTTCCTCGAACAAGAGAAACCTTGGTTTGAACGATCTCTAATTTTGATCCACATTTCCGCTAAGGCGCAACTAATCCTCCCACCCTTCGGAGTGAGCGAAGAAAATATAAAAGCGTATAGATTCGTCAGTCTGACACCATGTAACATTTCTTATTCGTTCTGACTGCTAGCATATTAATTACAACGCAGTCTCATTAATAACGACTCTTAGTGACAGCTAACATGTTTCTGTTCGGCGTCGTACTACAAACTGCCTGGTTCGTGTTGGAACCAGCTAACAACAAATACAGAAATATGGTAAGTTAAGTTATTTTACGCGGTCCTATGAGGGATCGACTAATCTGCGGAATGTCTGAACGTCTGAACTGCTGAAAATAGTAGAATTCCTACTATAAAATTCTCCCATCCTACCAAACCGTAAACTGTCTGAACCTTTTTGACTATTTTGCTGAAATGCCGAATTCTGAACAGTGAACATTGAAATTAAAGTAAGAGATCGTCTGAACCTTTTTGACTATTTTGCTGAAATGCTGAATTCTGAACCGAAATTAATGTAAGATAGGGACCGTCTGAACCTTTTGATAATTTTGCTGAAATTCTGAATTCTGAACCGTGAATTTTGAAAATGAAGTAGAATGGAGACCGTCTGAATTTTTTTGACTATTTTGCTGAAATGCCGAATTCTGAACCGAAATTAATTTAAGATAGAGACCGTCTCGGACTTTTTTTGACTATTTTGCTGAATTGCCGAATTCTGAACCGAAATTAATGTAAGATAGAGACCGTCAGAATTTTTTTGACTATTTTGCTGAAATATTGAATTGATAATATGCCGGGGGGTGGGCAACTAAATTAACTTCAAGGACTGGCGACAGAAGTATAGCTATGGTATTTTTAGGACATACAGAATTTACCAAAACCATTCATTTTTGGTAAAGTAATCTGAGAAATTTCCAAATTATTGTGTGAAGAAAATTTTATAAATTCCAAAAATAAGGAAAAGGAGAATATAAGCGGGAAGTTTGGAAAATTACATTAGCGATATTTTAGTTTCTAAAAAAAGCATTAATTCGATATTTTGGGAAAAAGGCACTAATTGGTTTTTAATTAACTAGTTTTTCTCAACTAAAATTTGCCTTTTCCAAAATTTTTATACTCAAATAAAATGAGACCTTTTCTGAAATTTTTCTCAATTAAAATCAACCTTTTTCAGAATTTAGATGCTTATTTCATTTAGAACACAAATGAAATGGGACCTTTTCCTAATTTTTTCTCAATTAAAATCCACCTTTTCAAATATTATTAGCATAAATTTCATAATTTTTGTAGATTCTGCTTTTATTATTCACGGTTCAGAATTCAGCATTTCAGCAAAATAGTCAAAAAAGTTCAGACGGTCTCTATTTTACATTAATTTCAAAGTTCACGGTTCAGAATTCAGCATTTCAGCAAAATAGTCAAAAAAGTTCAGACGGCCTCTATCTTACATTAATTTCGGTTCAGAATTCAGCATTTCAGCAAAATATTCAAAAAAAGTTCAGACGGTCTCTATCTTACATTAATTTCGGTTCAGAATTCAGCATTTCAGCAAAATAGTCAAAAAAGTTCAGACGGTCTCTATCTTACATTAATTTCAAAGTTCACGGTTCAGAATTCAGCATTTCAGCAAAATAGTCAAAAAGGTTCAGACGATCTCTTACTTTAATTTCAATGTTCACTGTTCAGAATTCGGCATTTCAGCTAAATAGTCAAAAAGGATCAGACAGTTTACGGTTTGGTAGGATGGAAGAATTTTATAGTAGGAATTCTACTATTTTCAGCAGTTCAGACGTTCAGACATTCCGCAGATTAGTCGATCCCGTGCTAGGACTATTATTATTATTTATTACTAATCAACAACAATAATTACATTACTTTATGAAATTTTAGGTAAAAGATTGATGCAAAATTGCAGAAGTTTATAGCAATTATCATAAGTTCGTACGATATGTTCCATAAGTTTGTCACTGGTTACTGAGAGATTGACATGAAGTGACGTAGGTAAAGCGTAGGAGTTGTAAGTCTCTAGCATTTCGTAGTAGTATAGGTAGTGTCATACTTATGTAACATATGTTATAAACTTATGCAATTAGATGATCACTGTGCCTTTTAATAACGTGGTAAAACGAGATACATTCTTCGGGTGTGGTCATTTAAGCATCTTTAAGCATCTGGAGAAGAGGTTAGAGAGTCTCTCCGTCTCTGCAAGAAAGACGAGTAAAGCCAGAGCGTGTCCGATGGTCAAGATGGCGAACGCGCCTTGCAGGTCCACTATGACCAAGTGTCTTGTCCCACTCTTTTCCTGGAGGTGGTCTGTGTCAAACATGCCCTTAATCCTTTCCCACTCAATCGTGTCCTTACGGAACCTTTCCAGGATACCACAATCCTGCAGACGAAGTACTCTGAATCGCTTACATTAAGTTTTCTATTTAATATAATTGTTGGCTTTTTAAAACCGTAGTAGAGAACGCCGGTGGTCGCTTGTTTCCGCAGAGTTTCATTTTTCACACCTTAAAAGCCTATAGCCCGTTTCCGCACAGTTTGCAAAACCTTAAACTTATGATGCTGGCCCATTGGACCGAAAATAGCCAAAATGTGAGTTTTTATGATTATAAAATTTTCGATGCTATTTAACGATAGATTAATTTTTAATGCAGATTCAAGCAGTCGCGTCCGTGTTCCGCGGCTTTAGGTTGAGGGGAAGGGGTAGGAAATTTTTTGGAACTCGACCAATTTTTTTCTATCTAGTGTAGGCGCGATGGAAGCGGCATTAAATCCTCAAATTTGTTCACTAGTGCCAGGATCTGCTACCAATGCTAGAGCTCTTTACTTCTAGTCTCATCTTACTTCTGGTAAAGCTAGAGACTTGCAGCTCGAGCTAGTTCGAGAACGACAAGCGAGAATTGACTGCACTCGGCTAATTTTGCACTCCATCTTCCTATTTAGTCTGTACTAAACCTTTGGCAGCGCCAAAACCAGGCGTGGCTTTACGAAAATCTATCTCACGTTTCTTATACTGTAGAACATATCTTATAAACTTTTGCTTTTATTGAAATGGCCCAAGAGTGGCGAGCTTACTAAAGTACCGCCCATATCCATAACTTTGATCTTGAAGCCGCGGAGACCTTAAAATAATTCCCCGCGTCATCTCTATAATTTCTCGGTGCTGACACAAGTAGAATAATCTTACACCAAGTTCCTATGTAAAATTTTTTGCCGTAGCCTCTGTGTCTGAAAGTTCTGACGTTAAGCTTTTTAAAGTTTCCAACGGAGCTCGCGTGAATGGAGAGATAAAATTTCTAAAATATCGGTTACGACCGAGAACGAGCTTTTGAAGCAGCGCTCCACAGCGGTGGAGAGTGAAGTAAAACAGGCGGGGTTCATTTTTTTATCCGAGTAAGTTCAAGAATGGAGGGTTCATCCAATTGCACGGTGTTTACGTTTTTTATGGCAACGGTGTATCGTGTGGAGTGCAAACGTTTTTAAAGAGGGTGATAAATTCGACATAATGTTTTTGGCACGGAAATACTCTGAGTTTGTTTTGAGAGCCCTTTATCCATTTCTAAATTAATACATTTAAACCTAACTTGCTCCGCCATAACGTAAACTCCGATCGCCTTAGATCTACGCGAGCGGATCTACGTCTCTATTAGCCGAAAAGCTCATCACAAGTTTCGTACCTTTTTTAAGGGGGGTGGAATTTTTTTAGTGAGACCCAGCTTTCCTCGGCTGATGTTAGTTGGCGCCGAGAAAAAGTGTTAGTAGAGAAAAACTTTGGGTGTTCAACTACCATTTACTCTACAGTAAATACATTCGGCCTAGCCTTGGGATATCAAGTTTTAGGAACATTCGTGATGAGACGTTCGTTAGAGATAACCTGACACACAATACCCTCATTCCTAGGCTGGAAAGCTATGTCCTTTTAGATCATCTCCTTTTGGTGCTGATCAACTCATATTCGCTAAAAGGAGTTTACAAATTTTCATATTAAGTGCGTCACAACAAGTACCACACTGTAGCAATATCGTTTCAAGGGAATTCGAAACAATGGGAGGTTTGCAGAAAGGTTGGACACACCGCTGTTAGGTACGGTATTTATTTATTCATCGTTACAGGCGCGATTCTTACAGGAGCCTCCGAGATGAACTAGGCCCATGCATGTCAAATTTTATGTGGGGAAATATCCAGTTTGTTAAGGAAAATATTTTTACCATATATGTGTACGAGGTGGTACCAGAAGTCCTTTAAATTAGCCTAGGAAGTAACCAAAAGCGGGGTTTGGTACTCCCCTCTCTTGTGTAGCAATACTGAAGAAGGGCGACACATTCGCCACCTCGCGATAATTTATCTCAGATCTCCGGTTTAGGTGCGACTCGTACGCCAAAATTTGCCCTATCGAGAGATAAAAAACTATTGGCCGAAAACGCCCCCTTCCACTGTAAAACCGAGCCCGCTTAAAAATAGGAGAAGGGATGGGGGTGTGAATTTTGGAACAGTCAAGGTCATTCAGTTTTTTATGAACCTATTGAAAAAAACTATTTAAAGGGAGGGTGAAGTAGAAAATCAAGTGGTTTTTTTATCGATTCCCCTACTATTTACAAGACCAGTCTGCATAGTCAAACATTGAGGAAATACTAGCTCCGAGTGATTTTAAAATTCAAATTAGGTTCAGATTTAAAAGATAATTTTTAATAAGGACGTCCGACCAATCGCGTAACCTCCTGCATTTTTATAATTAGTAGAAGAATCGATTAAAAAACCACTTGATTTTCTACTTCACCCTCCCTTTAACAACCGTGGCCGTTCCTTTTTTTAATTTTTATAAAGCAAACAATCTACCCTTTAGAGATGCAGCGTTCATGGGCTGAAGAAGTCACGCCCCGCTCACGTCAAGAAAGACTTTCTAGAGAAGAGCTCGAGATTTCTAACTGTGTTAGGAAAGGGGAAAAAATTTAACCCCCTATCCATGGAAGGAGTTTTTATCCCAGCAGAGACGTACGCTATACCAGCCATTGTAATTGTTCACTTCCTAGGCTAATTTAATGGACTTCTGGTGGTGCTTATATTACCGTTGTGACAGGGGTCTTCCTTAAATTATCGTTGATATTTCAGGGGTCAGTCGTAAAATTTTCAAAATAGAGAAAAGTTTCATCCAAAAATCCTCCGCACGTGTGAGATAAACATCTTCGACTTCACGAAAAAAAATGGGTAAAATAGTAGTATAGGGACCCCACGGATTTTTAAAAGTTTGTACTCAATTCTGATAGTAAATGAGGTGAGGAACACGATGCCGTTAAAATTTTCCACCGCAAATGATTTTAAAGTTTTTTTTTTTTTTTTTTTCTTTCAAAATATGCCAATATACTATATGAAAATTGCAATATTTTGGAAAAGGACAAATCCTATAGGAACTGAACCTGAACCTAACCAAACCTAACCAAACCAAACCTAACCTAACCTAACCAAACCAAACCTAACCTAACCTAACCAAACCTAACCTAACCAAACCTAACCTAAAAAAACCTAACCTAACCTAACCTAACCAAACCAAACCTAACCTAACCTAACCTAACCAAACCTAACCTAACCAAACCTAACCTAACCTAACCAAACCTAACCTAACCAAACCTAAC
Source organism: Phalangium opilio (assembly GCA_019434445.1). NCBI lineage: Eukaryota > Metazoa > Arthropoda > Arachnida > Opiliones > Phalangiidae > Phalangium > Phalangium opilio. The sequence goes on from JAEQBA010002759.1 coordinate 162,603, forward strand.
CTAACCAAACCTAACCAAACCTAACCTAACCAAACCTAACCTAACCAAACCTAACCAAACCAAACCTAACCAAACCAAACCTAACCAAACCTAACCAAACCAAACCTAACCAAACCAAACCTAACCTAACCAAACCTAACCTAACCTAACCTAACCTAACCTAACCTAACCTAACCTAACCTGAACCTAAAATATCCCAAACATAATCTAAACAAGTGTATGCGCCTCAAATATCAAATATAAAAACAACCATAAGTAATATCAATATGTGCTACCTTTTTTATTTTTTTTTTTTTTTAATCATTTGCAGTGGAAAATTTTAACGGCATCGTGTTCCTCACCTCATTTACTATCAGAAATGAGTACAAACTTTTAAAAATCCGTGGGGTCCCTATACTACCATTTGGCCAAAAAATGGGTCGTCACTTGGTAAACCCCTGGGCCACGCTCTCTAGCTATAAAAAACAACCCTTTTGTATGGTCCCAGGACCAAGATTGTAAAATGTTTTTGAAAAATAAATCAGAATACTTACACGAGTCAACGGAAAAGGATAGTCGCTCTCGAGTATTTCTCAACCCTCTCCCAAATGGAGAAAAATACTTATAAAAACTTTAAAATAGTTAAACAAAACAAATTAAACGTATTTTTCAATCGGTACGTTTTTTAAATAATTAAGTCTCTCCCAAGAGCATAAAGAATACCCTAGAAATCCCAACCAAAATTTTAAGGATTTCTATAAATTATAAGACCAGTCTGCATAGTGAAACATTCAGGAAATACTTCCGAAAGATTTTAAAATTCAAATTAGGTTCAGATTTTAAGGATAATTTTAAAGAAAGTCCTCCGACCAATCGCGTAACGCCCTGCCTTTTTATTAACAAAATTCTCGTGGCACGCTCCATGTCTCGCGCCACGATTGTCACGTTGCGCGCCTAATTTTATCAAATCTCTTGATAAATTTCATTCGACACGGAACGTGCCACGAGAATTTTTTTAACAAGAAGGCAGGGCGTTACGCGATTGGTCGGAGGTCCTTCTTTAAAATTATCTTTAAAATCTGAACCTAATTTGAATTTTAAAATCTTTCGGAAGTATTTCCTGAATGTTTCACTATGCAGACTGGTCTTGTAATTAGTAGAAAAATTGATAAAAAATCACTTGATTTTCCACTTCACCCTCCCTTTAAGAGAAATCTATATCTACGTGTAATAACTCTAAATATATATATATACTCTAGATGAATTACGTCACTTCACGGATTCCGTGATCCCTTCTGGTATCGAAGCTGCATCCGAGGAATCTGAAAACAGAATTTACTTAACTGATCGCCATCTGCAAGGAATATTAGGCGACCTCTTTTTGGGTATTGTTAAGGCATTGTTTTTAACGCGATAGACCATTTAAAATAGCTGTCTCTTAAACGCTATACTTATGTTTTCAGCTGGTACCGACGCAACTACAACTGCCATCACGTGGGTATTCGAAGCTTTAGCTGCCTTTCCTGAAATTCAGGAAAAAATTCGTGAAGAAATAGACGACAACATAGGTACAAACATTTTCTTAATTGCGTAGGATTCAATAGATGGGTCGCGGGGAATTATTCTCCTCTCCCGTCTTAACGGTCTTATGTTAGGATGAAACTTAAAGGCCAACTTCCAAAGAAGAGGGTTCTATCGAACTGAAAACCGATCATCGAGACTAACAATGTAGTGACCGTGCCGATTTAGGAATCCCCGCTGGGGTAAAGGATGGAAGGGTTCTCTCTAAATGAAAGTCGTGCAATGTGGTTCTAGAGAACTGAAGATGAACAACAGAAATCCTTTTAATCTTTTTTCCTCTCGAATTTTGCTTTCCTCGGAAGGAAATTCTCTATTGCGTATCTTCAGTTCGCTAGAACCACATTGCACGGTTTTCAGTTAGCTAGAAGCCTTCCAACTTTTGCCCCAGCGGGGATTCGAAAATCGGCACGGTCGCTCCACTGTTAGTCTCGATGCTCGGTTGTCAGTTCGCTAGAGCCCTTTTCGCTGGAAGTCGGCCTTTAAGCTCGGAACAAGCACCATTAGAATTACCTACGTCGTTTGTATGTTTATCCCGATATTACCTATACCGAAATGCAATTTAATTACAATTAGGTTCCGGTTTACCAACCGTGGACCGCAGGAAAGATTGTCCCTACACTTGGGCCTTCATCTCGGAATGTTTGAGGTACAAACCGCCCTTATCCGTACTCGTTCCTCACGCCACCAACGTCAACACGTCAATTGGCGGCAAGAAAATTCCCTACGGGACAATCGTGTTTTTCGATATTACCGCTACACACCTTGATCCGAATTTGTAAGAAGAACCGTTGAAATTTAAGCCGGAACGGTTCTTGGACTTGGATGGTAACTACGCGTCCAAGAAAATACCCGGTTATCTTCCATTCGGCGAAGGAAAGCGAATGTGCATTGGTGAGAAATTAGCTCGAAATGATCTATTTCTCATCATTGCAAATGTCCCGCGCAAAGTTCGCATTGTGGCGAGCAGAAACGCCAATAAAATGCAGAGTGAAAACAACCCCTTCTTTAATTTGCCCGCGGATTTTGAGATTAATGTCTTCCCTAGATAAAACAAGTTCCATCTTTTAAATTAGATACTACCCTAATTACTTACAAATATTCAAGAGTTCAAGGTGGTGTATTTTATCTGAATATTGATGGTAAAATGTTTAATATTACTGACCTTTTGTAATCCACTGATTAAAGGAACATTTTTTCATAAAAATGTGGCTCGTGGATTTCTCGTGGCTAACTAATTAAGTAGGCAACTGTCTTTCAGTTATCAACGTTATGGTAATATATAATGTTAAACCCGACTAGGGACTCCTAGAATACACTTTTAAACATATCAAATCCGTCACTGTTGCTGTTATCTAAAAGCTCTTGAACCTTTCACCTTTTTATCGAAAACGACGAGAATCATTCAACAAGCATAGGGTTTATCAAAATATTTACGAATTATACCAAAGATGAATACAGATATCAGAAAGCATAAGTTTATCATGCCTCTAAGTTGAGATATGGCTGCTACTCCTATTTAAATAGTGTTTGTCTGGCTCTCTTTAATGAGAGCCCTATACTCTCTCCGTATCATTTATTACCTCAACTTCAAAACAAAATTGTACTTCCTAGTCTAGCATTTCTTTTAACCCTTTTAAAATGTTTCAGTACTGAAACCGCCTCTATCTCACGAGAGAGAGTGGGATTTTGGGGGTTGCTTAAGTAAAATTCGTCCCCCTCCCAATGCCTGCCTTTACGAAACGCAAAAATCTCCTTTATTCCAATGGATGATTTTTTTCATGTGAGCCATTTAGTAATCGTCTCGTCCGTTTGGTGACTGCACCGCGACCGGAATTTCAAAATTTTCTCTCCGAGGAGTTTTGGATCTTAGCGCTATACGAGTTCTGACGTAACAGTAGCCTGCAGAAGATGCCCAGTTGTAACCCATATTTGTGTACTTAGAGGCATGATAAACTTATGATAATATTAAAGTAGAACGCAGATTTTTCGACCAGTGAAACGAGACCTTAAAGTTTACTACTTTATATTATTTCTATTTGTGCCTGATTGTAGTTTAAATCTGACGTATAGTAAGGACCTTGAAAACAATCCTTCCTCGAGCGCGAAAAGAATAACGTTCATTCTCTCAAGATCAAAACAACGTTCACGCTCTCTCTCAAGACCTGATTTTATAGCAAAGATAAAATCTCAAAGCAATAATTACTGAAATAAATACGAAAACTTACTTTATTTATGGAACGTATTTTGCAAACGTTATTGAACAATTTTGTCCTTCCATTATTCTTAGATGAAATTGAAATTCATCTTTCCATACCATTATCTGTTTGAAAATTATAGACTAAATAAAATTAATCAACTTATCTCTACAAAATAAAAGCATCTTATATAAGTCTCCTTGAATCATTATGATTTTGAAGGTCGTTTTATTAGCCGAGGATAAATTTTGAAGAAGTAATTTAAAGGGTTTTATTACATGGAAATGTTGTCCGTGGATTGGTCGTGGTTTCCGGCTCTAGCCATCGGGTTGATAACATTTTATATCGTTAAATATTGGATCGAAATTAGATGTCTTCCACCCGGACCTTTGCCAATTCCCTTACTCGGGAACGTGTTACGTAAGATAGATCTTATTAAATCAGTCATTATTCTTGATATACTAATTATTATTTTTTGTCGCAGTATTTCTTCGAAGTTCGAAATAAGAATAACGTGCAGGACCTTTTGGAAAGGTTAAGGAAGAGGTACAATGGAATATACACATTGTGGGCTGGCTCTGTTCCCATGGCTATTGTGGCGGACTGGGAGATGACCAGAGAAGGCTTACTAACCAAAAGAAATGACATCATTTCGAGACCAGAATTCAATTCGCGTAAGGTTTGATAACTTTATTTTCGAATGTAAAATATATTGGTAGCGCTTTGGATATATTTCAGTGCAACACGCCTTGAAACACACGGACGCTATGGTGTTTCAAAGTAATAACAAGCAATGGGAAGTGTGCCGAAAAGTTGGATTCACAGCCGTTACGTACAGCTAGACTGTATAGATTCGCGGATTTTTAAATACAGAGTATTAAACCTCCTTTATCGTAGAAAATTCGCCGATTCTGATGTACTGGCTACCATTGTACAAGATAGCGTTGAAGAAATGGTCTGAAATGCTACAAAATATGATGTCTAAAAAGAGCCCTTTCAACCCGCAGTAACAACTGCAAAAAACAACTTTCGCCATCATAGCTCAAACTGCTTTTGGGTATTATCAAAATGTCAAAATTCATAACCCTACAAAACTCTTCTAAGTATGGATCTGCTTTATGGATGAAGTTTGATAATGGTATAACCAGGAGCAGATGACAAAGGAGTCTCGGACGCTAGCTTCCACAATATAGAGGGCAATGGCACCCGCGTACGTCACAGCTGTAGCGGTATCGTTTGCCATAGAGGCGCTATCAGACATTATAGCAGACGATGCTTTTGGTGGATTATATCTGGCACCAAAGTCTGCTGGGAATTTGTTTTGTAATAACGGACTAATGGTGGCTACTGAAGTTCGTCTTATCCGATCGCGACATAAATATACACAATATAATTATACTTTATTCAAACAGCTGTAACCGTTGGTATTAAGATAAAAGATAAGACTAGGCCTACATTTTGTGACTTTAAACCTACTAAATAGTAAATTAAGTCCAAACTAGCAGAGAAACCCAGGTAAGCCAAGGCTTAATTAACAATTTGTGCCCACTGGAATGATTGGGCTCGGGTTTTCAAATTATAAAGCAAGGTTTTAAAAGATGCCGAAACACAATCTTATATATGTGTTTTAGGGCCAAAATATTCCGTATGTTTTTGAATTAATTGACTGCTACAAGAGGTTGGAAACGAAATCACTGTCTCTTACTTTTTGGGTTTTAAAAGATCGTGAGTGATTTCTTTTCCCAACCTCTTGTAGCTATCATTTAATTCAAGACGAAATTAAGAAAAAATTGGCACTGAAACACATTTTAGTTTTTTAATAGTGTACATACGTTACTCGCTGGGCTTTTCATTATCAATTTTAGTCTAAAAAAAAAGAATAAAAAGCCGTTGAAATCCATTTTTAACTCTAATACTCGTTAAGCCTAGGCTAATTATAAGCAGACGATACGTATTTTTAAAGAGAGGCTCCAGACGCGATTTCCCAGATCTCCTTTCGAGACTTTGCAGCCACGCTATTGGTTGGAAAATAAAGCTCAAATTTCCTACGAGAGGGGGCACTGGCGTAATGATTTTGGTTAATAACCGTGACGTTCGCGGATCCCATTGCCCTCTACATTATGGAAGCTAGCGTCCGAGACTCCTTTGTCATCTGCTCCTGGTATAACGCAGGTTTAATAAACTGTCCGATGCCGAAACGCAATTATTCAAGACAAGCGCTGATTTATTCCACGAAACTATGCTCGTTTCTCCAGGGGACTTTTACCCGCTACTTTTTCCCTTCTTCCACGGTTTTGAAAACAGAATCAGACTTAGCCTCGAAGAAATTGGAAACTTCTTAAGTGAAAGATTACGAGTTATTAAAAAGGGATACGTTTTCGGTGAGCCTTTAAGGCATTTCGCCGATTCAGTCATCGCATCCGGAATAGAAGCGGAAAAAGAGGAATCTGCCAGCAAAGAATATTTGACCGATAAATATTTAGAGAAAATATTAGGCGATTTGTTTTTGGGTATTTATTTATTTGCAAAAGTAAATTATTACGCGTAATTGCGAGTATACTCCGCGTTTTCAGCTGGCACGGATACCACGCAGGTTAGTTTAACTTGGATCTTTTTGGCGTTGGCAACCTATCCCGATATCCAGGAACGCCTTAGAAAGGAGATAGACGACAATATAGGTATTAGTAGCCTAATATATTTGACATTTTTTCAGAAAGAGCATCTTTTTCGCGTATTGGCGGTTTTATATTGCAGGTACCAACTTCCCTACGCAAGAATATAAAAATGTCTGTCCTTACACTTGGGCTTTTATCTCCGAGATCTTGAGGATGCCACCGCCAGTTCCGATGCTACTTCCTCACGCTGCTAACGTCGACACTTCACTCGGTGGGCGAAAAATTCCGAAAGGAACCATGGTCATCTTTGACATCAACGCTACCCATTTTGACCCGAATTTGTGGGAAGAACCGCGTAAATTGAAACCCGAAAGATTTCTGGATTCGTCCGGCAATTATTCGACAAAGAAATTTTCAGGTTACGTTCCATTCGGCGAAGGAAAGAGAATGTGTATTGGCGAGAAATTGGCTCGCAAAGACTTGTTTCTCGTTATTGCTAATGTCATGCAAAAGGCGCGGATCGTCTATCATGGTCCGCGAAACAGAGGCGAAATGGTAATGGAAAACAATCCTCTTGTTAGTTTAGCGGCCGACTATGAAATCAAAGTAGTACCCAGGAGTTAATAAAATACATTTTTGGAAAAATTACTATGTTTTGGTACTTTGGTTATGGTTATAGTAGCATTGTATCAAATCAAAGTAAGAGTGAGAAAAAATTTAATATCATTCTCTCCCTTCAAGCAAATATGATTTTGGCAATGTTTTTAGTTTACTTCAATCAAGTGGTTTGTTTGTGTATTTGTTCCTTATGCGCAGTAACGATTCATTACCGAATCTGAACAAACTGTACCGCTTATATCAGTCACACTCTGCGGTACACTGTAACACTTCTCTCGAAGTGAAGTATTACAAACTTCTGGTCTGTAATATACCATTTCGATGTAACTAAAAGGGAAAGACACGCGGGTAAAACTTTGCCTTCCATCTCGCTTTTGGCGCCTGCACTGTGGTCTTTTTGTATCATGAGAGTGCGCAAAGACGGCAATGTATCAATCAACCCGCGTGTACGTCCCGATACTGAACGAGGGAATAACGCATACGCGGAATAACGTATATTCGGAATAACGCATACTGGCAATAAGGCATAAATGGAATAACGCATAAATGGAATAACGCCTAAACGGAATAACGCATAACCGGATTAACGCTTAATTGTATTAGTGTATAACAGGATTAATGCATAAACGGAATAACGTTTAACTGGACTAACGCATACCCAGAATGACGCATAAACATTTAGAGACGGTCCCCATCCCTACTTTAAGAAGGTTCTGTTCGGATCTCATTTGAGCTACGCTTTTCAACACTTAGCCTACCGCTGTAGTTTTTAGTGTATTATCGTTGTGTTAATATCATAAAGAAAAAAATATAAGAAATATTTAGCCCTGAATTCTACATATTTCTATAATTTAGTATAATTTTAGTTAATCAATTTAGAAACTCTGGTCTGGAGAGTTTTAATTTACAATATAATGTTTGAAACATTAATTAGGATAGCAAATTATCTTTTGTTTTCTAGAAAATTAATCATAATTTTAGAAAACTCTCTTCCGATTCTATTACGTAACCACACGTATCTAAAGAGAATTTCATCTTATACAGTGTGTTCCATTGTTCTAGGGCATTTTGGCTCATGGGATACCGTTTACGAGTTATAATTGGAGTGTTTTACGGATGACCCCTAATTTAGCATTGTCTGTCAGTTTCTTACTTAATTTTAAGCGGTCATCTGTGTAAAACATCTATCACTACACTGCTTCTGCGCTTACTTCTCTGCAGGAAAGAGTGGAATAGTCTATGCACCTCATCTCTATCTTCCTTGTTTCGTGGCGGAGATACTAACATAAACACCGTTTTTAGAACAATTATTGCTAAGCCAATTTGTGAGGCAAACTTTAATTAGTATCTGTCTCAAGTAATTCCTTTGAAGACTTAAAAGTTACCCATTGTTAAGATGAATCGGCTAAGATCTGGCCGCGATTGTGAATTTTCCTCATTAAATACTACTAATTTAGGCTTAAATTTTTTTTTATAAAAAAAAAAGATAAATACTCTAAATTTAGATTATTCGCGGTGTATTATTATAGTTTATTTTCAGCCATGTCTAGTCAATACAATTGCCCAAAGAGCCATCTGAGTGGTTTAAGCATGAGCAGCGATAATATTAGGCGTTTTCAATGAGAGATAACAGACTTTTTTAAAGAAAACAATTAAGTAAAAATTGGATGTAGGGGGCCCAGTGTGGGGGGGGGAGAGTAAAGCAGGGTGAACAAAACGATTTAAAAACTTAGCTAAGGTAGAGACTTAAAATAATCAGACAGTTTGCGTCGAAATTGGGACTTATTGGTAGTAACAACGAGGTCTGGGAAATAAGAATATTTTTTAAACTACTCCTTGGGACCAGTGACCCCCTAGTGTCCGAAATAATGAACCAGTAGTGGAAGAACCCAAGAGGTCCGTCGTGACCATGTAGAGAGCCTACCAAATTCACCGTACTCTATTACCAGCAGCGGAAGAGACCAAGAGGTGCTTTCTCCATCGTCAATTTTGTACGTCGAATGCGGTAATTGATGAGGGTCTTAATTTTGAATAAAAAAGAAAACGGCTTATGTCCGTTTCTGATGGTTTCCAGCTCTAAAGGTTTTTTTTCCTTAAGTGAGCTCTTATTGGCTAGTTCAAACCCACGTGATCTTTGTTTTTTAAACTACAAAAATCAAACGGCTCCTCGTGTCGTTGGCCTCGTTGCGCGCTGGGAGGAAAGTATTCTATTCCTCGACAAGGTTCTGAACGTTTAATCGCGATTAAATTGATTTGTTAATAATTAAAGCTTTGAGATTTATGATAACTACTTAAAATAGTTTAAGATTTGTTGCGCAGAGGTAAATATATTTACTTAATGTTATAATTAGACCTAAATTTTAGCCACCCTAAAGTAACTATTTGAAGTAATGAGTTTTAATTATGATTTAATGTTTTAATTATACCAATTAATTTTTAAAATAGGCTTAAGATGGATTGGTCTGCCTTAGAGTGGAAGCAAAGCCTACCTGGACCAGCTTTGCAGATGATAAACACATTAGAAGAAAAGTTGATTAAAATTAATCAACAGAAACAATTACAACTGGATCTTGTTCAAGCTGATCCAGTAGTTGGCGTTGTAATGAACAGATTCAACGCCAACTACTAGATCAGCTTGAACAAGTGGCTCAGAAACACAAAAAGAAGGTAAGCTTTTCTTTATAATATCCCTTACTTATTGACAGGCCACAGCTGGATTTAATTTAATAGCAATAGAAATGTATACTTTGTTTACGTTCATTGCCCTATTACGGAAGATGCTAGTTTCCATTTTCCTATTGTTTGTTTATTTTGAAGCTGTTATTACTTTAGAATTATTGAATATGTATGAAATAATAAGGCTATGTATAATGTAGTTCTTTTATTCGTTGAAACATTGGTTTTAAAGCTTCTATCTCAAACCAATCTACATTTTAGTTTTAAATGGCTTTATATTAGGCCTAAAGCTAATAGGACCTAGAACTTCTAACGGAGTCATGTTGGGTTAAATTCATTATAGAATGACCCTCACAATGAAGTGTTCAAGGAAAAGGAGAATGCGTTAAGGGAAGAGTTGAAAATTTTAATTTTTACAAGTTTTAAACTTATTTATTTTAATTTTTACAAGTTTTAAGGAAGTCTTAAGTTTAAGTCTTGGGGACACCTCTGTCCTTGGTACCACCATCTCTAACTGCCAGCAGCGGGACGGAACCAATAGTACAACAAGTACCAATCCCATCGTCAGAAAGACAGTCCTCAGCAGAACCTCCATCCATAGCAAAAGAAGTCGAGACACCAAGCCAGACCTCCAATCGTCCTATCCGGAACAGACGAGTTCCTACACCACTAAACCTTTAAACGTCATTGCCTAAATTTAACAATCAAGTGATAACCTGACTCTGAGGCAATCAAATTTTGATTCCTTAGAGTAGTACAAATTCAAAATAGTTGATGCCCTTTTAAAAATAACTTTACAATTTGTTTAACAACATTATTACATTAAGTGCACAACCACAGTCCCTTTTAAAAATGTAAAACTAAATTCTTAAAGGCTTTTATGAGTATTATTTTGAACTTTTAAATTCTCGAGTTTAACTTATTATGTACCTCGAACTTAAAATCTAACGGGAGAGTATTGTCATATTCACATGTAAACTATTCCATACAAGATGTAGATGGCGCTAGTCTCACTAATCAAAGGCTAGAGCCTACCTCCCGACGGGAAAACACTCTCGCTCTCTCCTCGGCTCTGGACGGTAACGTAAACGCGTTGCTCCCATCCTGTACTATGTAATAACCAACATTCATTAAATGTAGAATAAATATTAAGTGTATAATTATCCCGACTAATTATTTACCCCGGATTTGAACACTACAGTATGTCTTCAGACAAGCCAAGAGCGAGAGATGAAAAAGCTTTCTCTACCCATAGTTTATACTTTTGTCGAATATCTGCAGACGCTGATGGGTCAGGTGCTGTTTCTGTCTTGTTTACAATATCCCAAAGACCTCGATCCCTCAAGACATCTCCATTTCAAACCGCCAATTGACACAATTGGTTGACTTTAGTTTCGTAATCTGTCCCATGAGTGAGGTGCTACTGCCGTCCGCCATCTTTGTTTTTGTTTACTACGCACTAATGTTGACCGTACCTTAAGCCTTTGCCTTCCAACGTTATTGCGTTTTTAAAGTCGTACATTGGTAACCACGCTCTGCTACCACATTGTTGGATGATCGAGTTAACGCAATAAAACAATGGCTTAGTTAATTAAATTAATGCAAAAACGTTTATTAGGAACAACAATAATACTGTTAAGAAAGACTGTATTGTACATCACCGTTAGGGTTACCGGTACACACGCGAGTGAGACTGGGTGAGATAAAATACAGGCATGACAATGTGACGTCATTAATTTTGACGTATAAAGCTCCCTCTATGGGTAGTGACCCTTTGACCTATGTTAAAGTTTAGGCTATATTCTAACAAAAACGTACACTTACAATCCGCGACCTTGGCTCAAATACCTAAGCAGTCGACAGGGTCACGGGGTTGAACTTTGTTTATTTTACGGTAATATAAGTGCCCCCAAGCGTATAACCACGGCGAACTAAATTGGTTAAAAAAATATTCTCGCTACGCGACACGCATGGGCCTAGTTCATCTCGGAGGCTCCACTCTAACCCAACTCAAATATGGAATAAGTTACCTTTCGAACATCATTATTTCGATTGCTTCCATTCCTGGTCTCACCCTAAACATTGATAACGTTCAAAGGGCAGAACATACAAGATGTCATAATCCGGTGAACAGCGTTAAAATTCTTATCATATCGAAGGGATTATAGTACATAAATCCCATTGATTTGAAATCCGTCACTCCTCAAATTTCAAAAATACTTTGGCACATTTCGGCAGAATGGGATTTCCATTCAATGGGAGTTCGGCTGAATGGGATTTATATCCAATGGGAGTTCGGCTGAATGGGATTTCCATCCAATGGGAGTTCGGCTGAATGGGATTTCCATCCAATGGGAGTTCGGCTGAATGGGATTTCCATCCAATGGGAGTTCGGTGGAATGGGATTTCCATCCAATGGGAGTTCGGCTGAATGGTATTTCCATCCAATGGGAGTTCGGCTGAATGGGATTTCCATCCAATGGGAGTTCGGCTGAATGGGATTTCCATCCAATGGGAGTTCGGCTGAATGGGATTTCCATCCAATGGGAGTTCGGTGGAATGGGATTTCCATCCAATCGGAGTTCGGCTGAATGGGATTTCCATCCAATGGGAGTTCGGCTGAATGGGATTTCCATCCAATGGGAGTTCGGCTGAATGGGATTTCCATCCAATGGGAGTTCGGTGGAATGGGATTTCCATCCAATCGGAGTTCGGCTGAATGGGATTTCCATCCAATGGGAGTTCGGCTGAATGGGATTTCCATCCAATGGGAGTTCGTCTGAATGGGATTTCCATCCAATGAGAATTCTGCTAAATAGGATTACAGAAACGAAGGCAAGAGTAGAATTTATTATTTTTGCCTTATAGAGATGGCAGATTTCATAGTGAAAACCTGTTGAATATAATTCGATTTGCCCTATAAATCGCGCATGTATACGACAGAAAGTTAATCGAAAATATTAGTGTTCACTCTTATTAGTGTTTCACTTTATTGTTAATTCTGTTTGCCTTAAATAATAATCCTGTTAAGGGAAGAGTGAGGTGGAAAATCAAGTGAGTTTTTATCGATTCTTCCACCAATTATAAGACCATTCTGCATAGTGAAACATACAGAAAATATCTCAGAATGATTTTAAAATTCAAATTAGGCTCAGATTTTATGGATAATTTGAGATAAGGACCTCCGACCAATCGCGTAACGCCCTGCCTTTTTGTTAATAAAATTCTCGTGGCACGCTCCATGCCGAATAAAAAAAGCGCGAGATTGGATTAAAGTTATACTCGCGATGTGACAATCGTGGCGCGAGATGTAGAGTGTGCAAAAGAAATTTTGTTAAGAGAAAGGCAGGGCGTTACGCGATTGGTCAGAGGTCCTTATTTCAAATTATCCATAAAATCTGTACCTAATTTGAATTTTAAAATCATTCGGAGACTATATTTCCTGGATGTTTCAGTATGCAGAATGGTCTTTTAATTAGTAGAAGAATCGATAAAAAATCACTTGATTTTCCTCTTCACCCTCCCTTTAAAGAGCTATGCGTTTCTTACTAGTCTTTTTAATGGATACAGTTACGAGTTGGTATTGTCGAAAGAACGAAGTTTCGGATTGGTTTGGAGTCGTAGGAATGCTTCAAAGAAAAGTAAAGATGAATTTTATACATCTCACACACAAACCCCAAACCTTTAATTTATTATGTACAAACTTGTCACTGTCGCTCACATATTACATTATTTATGGAAAGTTATATTTCACAAAAAAATAAAATTCTTAAAATTATTTAACCTTCCTGTATAGTTATTCCAAATTCTCAAAGGTTATTTTAGGGCATTTATTTCAAAGAAAAATAGTTTTAAAAACTTGACATATTAAGAATCTTTATTGTTAATTAAAAGTGGCTTTGGGTTGACAACACATTTTAACCATTGCTATATTTCGTGCCTTTGTGTCATCATAAAAGAGACGAGCTCAGACCTGATAGGCCTAAACGTGACCCCTGGTGAAATCTTATCGGATTTTAACGAAATTTGTCTTAATTTAAAGAGAAAATTACCCTCTACCTCCATAATTTAGGAAGTTAACTTCAGCATGACGCTTCAGAACAGCTTCCCAAGAAGTCTGGTGGTGGATTTTGTCCAGCCAGATGTCAACGACAAAGCCACCTTCGTTTTGCGCGCTCCGCTTCAATTGCCAAGAGCCTTGGCACTAATTAAACCATTTAGCTTGGAAGTAAGTACACAGTGGCGCCGCCAGAGGTAATCGCGGTAAGCGGCTGCTTACTTCAAATTTTGAAGGGGGCCTAATTTTGGAGGAAGGGCCTCATTTACAAAAATACGATTTTACTGAAAATATTCAAAATTTAGTCCTGGAGTCGCAGGTGGAATACCGCGGTGGCTACTGCAGGTTTGGCCGACTTTTGTAGACCGTCGCTATCATAATGGGATGGGGTTAGGTTAGTAAAGAATGCGCTTTGGGGATGGGGACCTTTAGTCCTACCGGGCCTAGAAGTGAGAGGCAAAAATACTTTCACGTGATAGAAACCTCCTGCTGGTAGAAATTTATTGGAAGCGAAAGAGGTAACTAAACCGAGCACTTTTCACTTCGACCACACTCTAAGAAATGGAAGTGTTAAAAACGTGTTAAAACGGTGTAAACACCGTAAAAACACCCACAAGAGAGTTTTATTACCTTGACTTTTTAGGGGTCAATTTAAAGTGTAAATTCGGTGTAAAATAACACTATTAAAACACCGTTCGAAATTAAACCTGAAAAATTATAATACTGCGGGTTTCTTAAATAAGGTCTTTCATTTATTTTTCATTAATGTTCTAATATTAAAGTCAATACAAACAGTAAAAAATTATTGAAAAACGTAATTGTTAAATCTTTTTTAAAGATGATATTCATGAAAGAAAACAGTTTTATCCTTTAAATAAAATTAACAAAGAAATTGGTAATCTGGCGGTGTTGTACTTTCATAAAACTATGCTAAACGTGTTGGGCGACACTCTTACAGGTGTTAAGCGATACTCTTAAAAAACGAGACTAGGTTTGGTACTGGCCTCACAGTAGGGCCAGCTTGAGAAGCCAAAGTGGGGCACTTGCTTTTGTGACATGTTTTATCATTATTTTGAGAAAAATTCGAGTACAAAATGGTTTTTTTTTTTGTAAAATCTGTAGTGCAAATTAGATTAAACGCGTTTCTGGTGCTCGAAAAACTCTTAGTGAAAAGAGATTATTAAATTTAACAAGAACGTCTATATCTACTGCTTGAATATTATAGCCTCCAAAACTAATTTAATACCCTATGCATTTGTACAAATTAAAAACTTTCTGCCTTTTTCAGAAGTTTATAAACCCGTAAAAATGACTTTATATGCAACAACCCTCGCTTAAAGAGCTATAGTTCTGCATGTGAGAACTTTCCTCCCTATAGGTGATGAAGTTCTCTAAAGATGGGACCCTGCTATGAATATAGCACTAATTGCTAATAATACTGCGGAATGGCGGATAATCAAAATTTAATTAAACAGGAAAACCATACTCGATATGTGAGTTATGCCTCAAGGTGGTCAAAATGTAGCTATAGTGTTTTTTACGTCATCGGTTTTGCTCTTAAGTCTAGGAAAAGTACTAGAATTTCTACTATTATCCTACCAATAAATCTCCAACTCTTAAAGGTGTTACGCGACACTCTTAAAGGTGCGAAGCGACACTCTGAAAGGTGCCATGCCGCACCCTTTAAGGAGTTGCACAACACTAATATAAGAGTAAAAATTCACTTTCAGTGCGATATAAGAGTTAAAAAGGTGTTAAACTACACCTCTGTTGCACCATTTTATTCTTCTCTTTTCCACCAATTGCTCAAATAAGTGTTATTAAACACTTTCAGGGGTGTAAATGAACACCTGTAACGGTGTCAAATTTGGACCCATATAAACTACTTTTAAAGGTGTTAAAGCACACCCCAATTTCTTAGAGCTGCAGCTCTATTGTGTTACTTTTTTGTGTACTGATAAGGATCGTCAACGGGACGGCGCTGACTCGAGGATTATTATTAGAGAGTTTATGCTGCACTTCTTGTAGGCTTCTACAGTGCATTTGTCCAATGCACTTTAGAAGATTACACGTATTGCAACTTAAACTCTCTACTGTTACTTCTTATTTCGAAATAGTAAATACAAAGAGGAGAAAGAGGGAGATAGAAACGCGCTTTATAAAATCCGCCGAAAAAGGGGGGTAGTAAAAACAATTTTCGATACGTTTAGTTTTAGGACGCACATCCTTTGCGCATGGGGGATTGACCTCCTCGCCTTATGTCTGTCATCCCCTACGTCAACTGTGCGCGAGAAAGCAGCGCCCAGGCACCGCTGTGTACCTTAGATTTACCCCCGTTTTCACCACGCATGAATCACTGCTGGGTAGGGGGCCCATTCATCAAACACCGCTTACCCCGCAAAAGTTTCTAGCGGCGCCACTGTAAGTACACCAGTAAAGGCGCTCGAAATATCATAGGACGGACGCTGGCAAAAAGGGACTAGTGCGTGGTAAGCTTTAGTGATCCAAAAGAAAATTTAGTCCTAAAGAGACCTAATAAAGAATTACTTTCTCCACTGGAAAATTAAAGGTGAACTTAAAAGAGTACATCTCATCCCAGACCACTTAACCCATGGACAGGCAAAACCATGTTAAACCCACGTTAACAAATGGCAATGCGTAGCACGCGCCCTCACGCGTCCGCCGACCGCAATTTGTTGCCAAATGTCCCGTAAAGAAAAATTTGTCTCTAATGGTTCGGGATATATTTTAGTCAAGGCTTAATGTTAAACAGACTTTATAAACAATACCAGAGTGATATTTACAAAAACTAACTTGATAGATCGTTTATGAATCTTTAATGAGAGAGAGGCTAAAATAAATAAATAATGAAATTCAAACTTTTATAATTTAGTCAGATTTTCTCCCCATATCGGTGACTGGAGATCTCTACTCCTCAAAAATCAAAATGGCGCGAATTTTACTATGGTTTGGTGAAAAACGTCCAACATCCGCCGCCACAGCGCTAGTGTCTGTCTTTGCTCTAAGCAAACCTAGCTCCCTATTCAGATGCCTGTCCATGGGTTAGGTTGTCTGATATCTCATTTACCCAAGTCCATCTTTAAACAGTAATTTGAAAATTTTTAGTAACTTTGTTGTACCAGAAAATTAACTGATCCTTATTTACCTCTTACACAAAATGCATTAAACAGTACTAAGAAATTCGAACGTTCCAAGATGTATTAGATTACTAATCTCCTGTTGCTCGTGCCGTGATTTCCTCGCCGCCACCGCGTCTAGTTTTCCCAAGGATGATGGGGGGAGGGGGATGATCCGAAATCTGAGATAAATGTAAGTGCACTAAGTGTGGCACGACTCAGTTTGGGTGGGACGCCAAAAATGCAGGAGGAATAGTCGGACTCAATTGTAATTGGCTCAGAAGGGCTACAGAAGAACCAATTACAATTGAGTCCGACTATTCCTCCCCCATTTTTGGCGTTCCACCCAATGTTAGCCGTTCCACAGTTAGCGCACCTGCTTCTCTAAGATTTCGCATCCAACCCCCATCATCTTTGGTTCTCCTATCCCTATAGCGTTTAAAAGATCAAGGCTAAACAAATTTCTTTATTGTAACTTTGCTAGGTATGGATTTGCATTCTGTGCCTGTTTCCCGCTATGGCCATTTTCTTGAAGTTTTTGGCGGTGCGATTCTTAGTCGATTTGAAGGCCTCGAATAACAGTTTTTTTTGGTCGTTCGGTGAGGCTCTTTGGTACGAATACGGCGCCCTCCTTGACGCCGGAGCCGAACCACCCAGGCGATTGGATCGCAGTTCCATGAAAGTCGGCTTGATTGGTTGGCTCATCTTTTCGATGATCGAATACGCCTCCTTTTCGGGTCAATTAAGTAAGAAGCAAAATGTCTCTCATATATATCGCTATATTAATTTGTAGATGTAGTTCGGTTTGCATTCGTACTCGCGATTTTCATGGACGAGTTAACCCTAGATGTTCGAAAATAAATCGTTGTCTCAAGTCTGGTTTTCACTGCCGAATATTTAACGTAACATTAAAAAATAATCGGCAAAATTTTGCGGAAAATTCCTTAAAAAAAGGCGGCAAAACGTTTTCACTAAAACTTGCAATATCATAAGTACCATAATTACCCCTGATACGTAAAACACGCCCGTTGGTCTAATGTAACCAGCATGTTCATCTGAACCCTATACAAGTTAAGTATAAGCGACGCCGTGCGGCCTTTTTTGTCCCAACTTTTTAGCCAATGGGAAACGTTTCTAAGGGTGCTCTAACTTCCCAGAAGTCTGACTTAGAATCTCGGTAAATGGATAGTGCTCATTCATAGATTCTGGGTCAGAATTCTGAGTTAGTAAACATTAAGGTTTCGTCTGCTACACGTATGGACGCAGGCCACAGAAGCCCAAGCTACAAATATCGTAAGTGTAATTGATGAATTAGTACCGTTATCCATCATTGTTTAATATATGTTGCAACAAAAATGTTTTAAGTTACAACCCTAAACTATACTCGCGCGCTTAAAGGTCGCCATTACTCCAACACTGGTCCGTGGCCTACAAGGTATCTGTAGGGGAGGTCTGAATATGAGCCTCCGCGGACGATTTACAGTTTCAAATGACTACAAGAGGCCGCCTCCATCGTTTTTTTGGGTGAAAATGCCCGTTACATTGGTCCTATGGGCGTGTTGCACTTATCAGGGGTAATTATGGTTGTTATGGTAATATCATGAAAGTGGGCAAGCTCGTGGAGACCAAGTCTTACCAGTTATGTTGAAAACACACCAATAGCAACCTATCGATTTTTTTAGAATTTATTGTCTTTGTAAAAACGTTAATTTTTATCATATAAATAAGTATTAAGCCAAAGTCCTTTAACAAATCGTTAACTATACATTTTTAGAAATTTAACTCGACCACACAAACGCCTTCAATTAAAAAAAATGGCGTCGAAAATAAACCTCTCGCGAGGTGATCAAAACCAAGCCTATGACGTCCCGCATTCGTCGATTTCTATTGGACACCGCTTTCCTTTAAGCAAAAGTTTATTAGGTAAGTAAGTAAATATTTGAGGAAAAATAGAAAACCAATTCCGAGCTTGCCGCCCAAAAAAACGCGAAATTTTGCGGCAAGTTACCGGTTTTTCCTGCGTTTTGGGCCAGTGAAAACCAGGCTTTAGAAGCGAGGGGTTAGTTACTTGAATAATCAGGTGTACAAAACCGCAGAAATCGATAACTTGATTTCTAGAATTCTTAGAAAATCATCAGTAATCAAAATCATTCTTGTGGGTAATCAAAGGTAATCAGAAATCTCCGATAATCACTGGAAATCACGTGAAATCATAAGAAAATCGGAAATAATCACATGATTTACTTACAATCTTTCGTAGTCACCTCGGAAATCACACATTTCGTGAACTAATCACGCATAATCAATCGAGGAATTCGGTAATTCCAAAATAAAATTCGTAACCAGTTCAGATAGAAATAATTACTGAATTCATCGTAATTCACGAAGAATCCAGTGCACTCTTAAAATCAAAGGTGTGATTTAGCACCTTTTGTCTTAATTTTGACGGGTCCAAAAACAGCACCATTAATGTGGTTAAATAACGCCTCTGAAAGCTTTAAATGGCCCATTTTCAACACTTTGCGTCTTAAAAATATTTCCCCCGACACATTTATTACACCTTTTAAAGCTTAATCGTACACCTTTTAATTACCATATTTTTAAAATATCTTCTTAAAGTGTCTGTATGTTCTTCTAATATTCTTCAAAAGGCGTAAATTTTTTCTTGAAGTGAGAAATAGTGCAGAAAAGGTGTGATTTAGCACCTTTCGTCTTAATTTAAAGTTGTTAACCAACACCTCTGAAAGTGTTAAATGGACAATTTTTAGCACTGCATCTTAAAAATATTTCCCACTGACACATTTATTACACCTCATTGAGATATTTCTTACACCTTTTAAAACAATATTTTTAAAAATTGTTCTTTGAGTGCTTGTACTTTGTATGTTCTTCCAAAATTCTTCAAATGGCGTGAATTTGAACTACCGAAGTGGGAAATAATGCAGAAAAGGCGTGTAATATTGTAAGGAAGGCTGTATTACACAACGAGATTTTAATACAGTTTGACACCGTTACCACATCGTGCTACTCTCAATAAAGGTGCTTTATATACTTTTCACTGTACACACACAATATTTTAGTGTTTTACCACCTATAAAAGTAGTTTTTATGGGTAAACATTTCACACAGACCGAAACCAAAATTGGGAGTTCTCATTCGAAAACACTCCCGCAATTTAGGCGGTTTCGAAAAGTGGTAAATAGTCTCAAACGAAAGTGTTCATGGCTAAAATTTCTCTGTTAGTAACAGAGTTGCAACGTGCCACATTATCTAACGATTTGAAGTCTTATCTAAATATAAGAGAAAGGTGAAATAAGCCATTATCCATAACATATCCGTTGTTATTATTGTAACATGATGTTTAAAAAGAAAAATTTATATTTAAATTATGGTAAATAAACATGTTCCAGTAAATTGTTGAGATATTTATGGATTTTTAATGAAAGGTTTGTCTGTAGTTCAAATTTACATCCGCAGAATCACGAAATTTTAGTGCAGAAGAAACTTTGTTATTATATGGGTTTTCTAAACTATTAATTCAACCGATAACTAATACGCAGAGTGTGGGCGTTGTGAGCACTTAACGATAAATTAGCCTTGTTTGATTGAATTAAAAATGTTAAACCCGGGACGCAATGCGTCAAAACAATTAATGATTATAGAACTTTAATTATGGGTAATGTCAAATAAGGTGGACTTCGAAACTCTTCATTAGATATTAAGCTGAAAGTATTTAAACACACTTATTTGAACAATGGGTGTCGAAAATAAGAATGGAAATTGTTCAACAGAGGTGCAGTTTAACACCTTTTCAACTCGTCTTTCGTACTAAAAGATAATTGTTACTCATTTATGTGTGTTGTGCAATTCCTTACAGGATGTGTCTCAGCACCTTGGCGAGCTTAAAATAACACTTATAAGCGTGTCGCATAACAACTTTAAGAGTGTCGCGTAATGCCTTAAAGAGTGTCGCGTAACGCCTTAAAGAGTGTCGCGTAACGCCTTAAAGAGTGTCGCGTGACGCCTTAAAGAGTGTCGCGTGACGCCTTAAAGAGTGTCGCGTGACGCCTTAAAGAGTGTCGCGTGACGCCTTAAAGAGTGTCGCGTGACGCCTTAAAGAGTGTCGCGTGACGCCTTAAAGAGTGTCGCGTGACGCCTTAAAGAGTGTCGCGTGACTCTTTTAAGAGTGTCGCGTGACGCTTTTAAGAGTGTCGCGTGACGCTTTTAAGAGTGTCGCGTGACTCTTTTAAGAGTGTCGCGTGACGCTTTTAAGAGTGTCGCGTGACGCTTTTAAGAGTGTCGCGTGACGCTTTTAAGAGTGTCGCGTAATGCTTTTAAAAGTGTCACATAACACATTTAGCAGGTTTTATAAAGCTAATACCACCTGATCACCAATTCCTTTTCCTTAGCTACTTTTTACTCAGGGATAAAAATATTTTCTTAAGAAAATATCATCTTTAAAAAATGCTGTTATATTTACTTTAATACGATTAATTACGTCTTTTTCCTTGCATTTATAATCTTTGGATTGACTTCAAAATTAAAAGATATATAGAAACGGAAGACCTCATATAAAAAACAAGTTATTGATTTTCAATCCCGCAGTATTATTATTTAATTTCCATGTTTAATTTCAAACGGTGTTTTAAAGGTTTTTATTACCGAATTTACACCAAATTATCTGGAAAAACTCAAGGTGATGAAACTCTATTTTGGGTGTTTTTAATTTGCAAAAAATTTGTTTTCTTAAATTACACTCTTTTGAAACTTCCATTTCGCTAAATATTAATTATCCACAAAACTATTTCATAATCATAAGTCAATGAAAAAATGCGAAATTGTTCTCTCGCCGCTCTCGCGTTATTGTATGGTACTGTATGAGACAGTTTAACTATAGCAATTAAAAATTTACAGAATTGTGCTAAAAAATACCAGTTTATAAAATTTAAAGTCTGAGATCTACCCTTATAACACCCTTTCCGAAGAAAAAGGAGTAATTCCAGATAGATTTTACACCTTTATTAACTAAGCTTTTTTTCGTAGATAATGGTCACCTTTAAAATACCAATATAACACCGTTTTTGTTATTCATGTGAAAATGTTAGGTGTTATATAGGTGTTTTTAAAAAGTACACCATTTTCACTCCAAAGAAACACTCAATTTTTTTTTGTGTGTTGAAACAGTTTAACTGCCGTTCTTCTCTGATTCGTGGCCATAGTTCCCTAATTTTATCCTCCAAACAGTAATTGCATGCCATTTTAAAACTTAATGACAAATCCAGGTCACTTTGATTCTCTAGCAATAACCTGGCCATCTTGGGTCGATTCAATGGTCCTTCAACCGTCCAACTCAAATTGTCGAGATGGTGCTCCAAGCTGGTGTCGTTGACGTCGTCGTTAATTTCGTTAAGCCACTTAATTATTTCATGTCCTACGTCAGTCAATATCAACATGGTCATTTCTTTAAATAGTGTTGGTACGTTGGAGCGCTTTAGATAGACAATTGCTTGGTCGTTCAATGCCTTGGCCTCCAGACAGTAGCGGTTCAAGACAAAGGTCTCCGCAAAGGCGCCGTCGAACTTAAATTTATCCAGAAAAGATCGTAAGGATTCTTTATTTGCCTTAACCCAAACTGACGAGGCGAAATTAGTCAGGGCTTGACGTTGCAAAGAAATCATAGGCAGTTTGGCCAGCTCCATTTTGAATTATTCAGTACGACTTTCGTATGGATGCGTCGACGTTTTAGGATTCTCAAATGCGAGTAATAAACTTCACTGAATTTCGTGGCTTTTCAGAATCTGTAATTTATACGTTGTGGCTTCTCGCTGTTTTTCAAATGCGACTAACCTAAAAACCATACAAGAACTAATGGCTATTATTAATTGTTTACATCCGAAACGAAAAAGAAAACCATGACTTAATGCAGCCATAAGACATCCTACAGCAAAAAAAAAAAAAAAAATCAGAATATCGGCCGCCTTGCATATTACCGATTTTATCATAAGCTAGGGCTTAGCTTGTTAAGCCATTCCTCGGACAATACTTCAGTTTTACTATACTGATAACTAATCACATTTGTAACACTAAAATAGCGAAGCTCAGAATGTTTTTAACGCTCATACGACAAGCACTTACCGAACAAACTCTGCTCAAAATTAATTCATTCCAGTCCCAGCGACAAAAAATGGTTAACTATAATGGCGACGGTGTGTTTTAATTAGGCTTAAGTTTGAATATCACGCGCGTCACGACGCAAGCTGCTCGCGCTAGCAGCGCAGCGTCCGGGAGCGCGTGATCGAGTGGGTTATGTTTGAACGGAAGATGGAGCTACAGTAGGATTTAAAAACAAGATGATAAAGACCCCTGGTTAAATGACTTGGAAATATTCATATTAACAGCACTCTATATGACCTCCGCCATATTTTAAAATGGCGGGCCAGGGTCAACGCCGCGTTCCTTCGCTCCTGGTAGAATCCCCCAGCCGAATTTAGAATATATTTATAGGAACCATAATACACCGGGGCATTTTTAAATAGTAAGCTACAATATAAAGCTATCTCAGTTGTGACGTCAGTGGCTAGGTAAAACGTCACAGACTTAGCTTTGTTAGAGGGCGGCCATGTTTGGTTCTAAGGGTAAATAGCATGGGTGACGTCACACCAAGGCTTCAGAATAAAATGATCGAAAGAATGTAACAACTACAATTGCAATTCTGAAGTACTCTAAATAATTAAAATTCTTGCGTATGAATTTAGATGGGAAAAAGTTTATTGTGACCAAAAAGTAAACATTAAATTGGTAAATATTTGAAAATAAAAGACTTATATTACTCAGTGTAATTACTCTTTAAACATTTTTACGTAAGTATCTAACTACAAATGCATTACTTATTTAAAACTGAGCAATTTTGGAAAAAAAATCCTTCAGAACAAAATTCGATGAAAACGTGTTTAGAAAACCAAAACGCATTAATTTGGGAAAATACTTTGCAAAACACAAAATTTTAAGTAATTTTATACTGATTGTAACAGTTTAACAATCTAATCAAAGCGGTTGAGATTCCAATGCGGAAAAATCTCAATCAAAATCTCAGCAATTATATCCTTAACATTAACTAAGTCGCGATCATCCTTTGATTCCTTAATGATGTTTTCGGCTTCAGTCTTCCTGTGAAGGGTACGAGCGAGGTAATATTTCAAAAGATTCGAGTCGTATTTAGCCAAATAGTAGATAATATCATAACGATGACGAAGGTCCTTTGGGTAACCCTTAGCTCCAATGCTATCAATTACCATTTTAATGGATACATTGTCTTCGTTACGACACAGTTCATAAAAGACGAAAGGCAATGAAAGAGAATCTTTAATAGCTTTATTTAACCCGTTTTTTGAGAATCTGCTCCAATAATATCTGAACGCGATCTTTTGGTTGTAACGTCTGAAATACCCCAAGGATCCATCAGCTAGTTTTAACAAATCACTGCCATTTGTAGTTTTTGTGCCTTTCATCTTGCCTATGCGCTGGTCAAATGCCTTTACAAACTCGGTATTTTGCCATGCAAAGTAATTGAAAGTTGTCCTTAACATTAGGATAAGGCACCAAGGCATGATCTCGCGCATTTCCATAAAATTTAATTGACTTAACAAATAAGCAAAAACCGATTCGTCGCAGAGCAAATATTTTTTTACATGAAATGATTTGAAAACATTCAAGGCCTCATTTTTATCTGCATCACTTAAACTATTAAATAGAAATTTAACTGTTTCAATAGTAAACGACGACTAAAAACAACCTTAAGTAAACATCCTACATCAATAGACCTTCCATAAAAATTTAACACCAAGTCTAGACGGGTAAACAATACGTTCCGCAAGTGTTCGTCTAGTTTACAAATCCAGTATTTTACCAACGCATTTTCATCATCGAGATCTTTTAACTCCCGTTCTTCTCTGATTCGTGGCCATAGTTCCCTAATTTTATCCTCCAAACAGTATTCGCATGCCACTTTAAACTGAATGACAAATCAAGGTCACTTTGATTCTCTAGCAGTAATCTGACCATCTTGGGTCG
>JAEQBA010002760.1:0-18652 GCA_019434445.1 Phalangium opilio
TGGAAAAACTTTGACTTTTTACGTTACATCTGAGACCTCACAACTCCGCTCCCTGTTGGGCTGAACCACCAACCTTTTTACTAACAGCTGAACGCGCTAACCATTGCGCCACGGAAGCCCAAAAATTAAACGGTCGTCAGGTATTATGGAAAAACTTTGACTTTTACGTTATTTATCACAAAACACACCAACGTTCCCGGGTGGGCTCGAACTAGCAATCTTTCGGTTAACAGCCGAACGCGCTAACCATTGTGCCACGGAAGTTTAGAAATAAATGTCGTCAGGTATTGTAGAAAAACTTTGACTTTTTACGTTACATCTGACACAACACAACACCGCTCCCGGGTGGGCTCGAACCACCAACCTTTCGGTTAACAGCCGAACGCGCTAATCATTGCGCCACGGAAGCCCAAAAATTAAATGGTCGTCAAGTTTTATGGAAAAACTTTGACTTTTTACGTTACATCTGAGATCTCACAACTCCGCTCCCTGTTGGGCTCGAACCACCAACCTTTTTACTAACAGCTGAACGCGCTAACCATTGCGCCAGGAAGCCCAAAAATTAAACGGTCGTCAGGTATTATGGAAAAACTTTGACTTTTTACGTTATTTATCACAAAACACACCAACGTTCCCGGGTGGGCTCGAACTACCAATCTTTCGGTTAACAGCCGAACGCGCTAACCATTGAGCCACGGAAACTCAGAAATTAAATGATCGGCAGGTATTGTGGAAAAACTTTGACTTTTTATGTTACATCTGAGACCTCACAACTCCGCTCCCTGTTGGGCTCGAACCACCAACCTTTTTACTAACAGCTGAACGCGCTAACCATTGCGCCTAGGAAGCCCAAAAATTAAACGGTCGTCAGGTATTATGGAAAAACTTTGACTTTTTACGTTATTTATCACAAAACACACCAACGTTCCCGGGTGGGCTCGAACTACCAATCTTTCGGTTAACAGCCGAACGCGCTAACCATTGTGCCACGGAAGTTTAGAAAACAAATTGTCGTCAGGTATTGTAGAAAAACTTTGACTTTTTACGTTACATCTGACACAACACAACACCGCTCCCGGCTGGGCTCGAACCACCAACCTTTCGGTTAACAGCCGATCGTGCTAACAATTGAGCCAAGGAAACTCAGATGTTAAATGATCGGCAGGTATTGTGGAAAATCTTTGACTTTTTATGTTACATCTGAGACCTCACAACTCCGCTCCCTGTTGGGCTCGAACCACCAACCTTTTTACTAACAGCTGAACGCGCTAACCATTGCGCCACGGAAGCCCAAAAATTAAATGGTCGTCAGGTATTATGGAAAAACTTTGACTTTTTACGTTATTTATCACAAAACACACCAACGTTCCCGGGTGGGCTCGAACTAGCAATCTTTCGGTTAACAGCCGAACGCGCTAACCATTGTGCCACGGAAGTTTTGAAAACAAATTATCGTCAGGTATTTTGGAAAAACTTTGACTTTTTACGTTACATCTGACACAACACAGCACCGCTCCCGGATGGGCTCGAACCACCAACCTCTCGGTTAACAGCCGAAAGCGCTAACCATTGAGCCACGGCAACTCAGAAATTAAATGATCGGCAGGTATTTTGGAAAAACTTTGACTTTTTATGTTACATCTGAGACCTCACAACTCCGCTCCCGGTTGAACTCGAACCACCAACCTTTTTATTAACAGCTGAACGCGCTAACCATTGCGCCACGGAAGCCCAAAAATTAAATGGTCGTCAGGTATTATGGAAAAACTTTGACTTTTTACGTTATTTATCACAAAACACACCAACGTTCCCGGGTGGGCTCGAACTAGCAATCTTTCGGTTAACAGCCGAACGCTCTAACCATTGTGCCAAGGAAGTTTAGAAAATAAATTGTCGTCAGGTATTCTAGAAAAACTTCGACTTTTTACGTTAAATCTGAAACAACACAACACCGCACCCGGGTGGGCTCGAACAACAACCTTTCGGTTAACAGCCGAAAGCGCTAACCCTTGAGCCACGGAGACTCAGAAATTAAATGATCGGCAGGTATTCTGGAAAAACTTTGACTTTTTATGTTACATCTGAGGCCTCAAAACTCCGCTCCCGGGTGGGCTCGAACCACCAACCTCTCGGTTAACAGCCGAACGCGCTAACCATTGCGCCACGGAAGCCCAAAAATTAAATGGTCGTCAGGTATTATGGAAAAACTTTGACTTTTTACGTTATTTATCACAAAACACACCAACGTTCCCGGGTGGGCTCAAACTAGCAATCTTTCGGTTAACAGCCGAACGCGCTAACCATTGTGCCACGGAAGTTTAGAAAATAAATTGTCGTCAGGTATTGTAGAAAAACTTTGACTTTTTACGTTACATCTGACACAACACAACACCGCTCCCGGGTGGGCTCGAACCACCAACCTTTTGATTAACAGCTGAACGCGCTAACCATTGCGCCACGGAAGCCCAAAATTTAAATGGTCGTCAGGTATTATGGAAAAACTTTGACTTTTTACGTTATTTACACCAAAACACACCAACGTTCCCGGGTGGGCTCGAACTAGCAATCTTTCGGTTAACAGCCGAACGCGCTAACCATTGTGCCACGGAAGTTTAGAAAAAAATTCTCGTCAGGTATTCTAGAAAAACCTTGACTTTTTACGTTACATCTGAGACAACACAACACCGCTCCCGGGTGGGCTCGAACCACCAACCTTTCGGTTAACAGCCGAACGCACTAACCATTGAGCCACGGAAACTCAGAAACTAAATGATCGGCAGGTATCGTGGAAAAACTTTGACTTTTTATGTTACACCTGACGACAATTTATTTTCTAAACTTCCGTGGCACAATATTTAGCGCGTTCGACTGTTAACCGAAAGATTGCTAGTTCGAGCCCACCCGGGAACGTTGGTGTGTTTTGGTATAAATGACGTAAAAAGTCAAAGTTTTTCCATAATACCTGACGACCATTTAATTTTTGGGCTTCCGTGGCTCAATGGTGAGCGGGTTCGGCTGTTAACCGAAAGGTTGGTGGCGAGCCCACCCGAGAGCGGAGTTGTGAGGCCTCAGATGTAATATAAAAAGTCAAAGTTTTTCCACAATACCTGCCAATCAATTAATTTCTGAGTTTCCGTGGCTCAATGGTTAGCGCGTTCGGCTGTTAACCGAAAGGTTGGTGGTTCGAGCCCACCCGGGAGCGGTGTTGTGTTGTCTCAGATGTTACGTAAAAAGTCAAAGTTTTTTTATATACCTGACGACAATTTCTTTCTAAACTTCCGTGGCACAATGGTAAGCGCGTTCGGCTGTTAACCGAAAGATTGCTAGTTCGAGCCCACCCGGGAACGTTGGTGTGTTTTGGTATAAATAACGTAAAAAGTCAAATTTTTCCATAATATCTGACGACCATTTAATTTTTGGGCTTACGTGGCGCATTGGTTAGCGCGTTCGGCTGTTAACCGAAAGGTTGGTGGTTCGAGCCCACCCGGGAGTGGTGTTGTGTTGTCTCAGATGTAGCGTAAAAAACATAATTTTTCCACGATACCTGACGACCATTTAATTTTTGGGCTTCCGTGGCGCAATGGTTTGCGCGTTTGGCAGTTAACCGAAAGGTTGGTGGTTCGAGCCCACCCGGGAGCGGTGTTGTGAGGTGTCAGAAATAACGCAAAAAGTCAAAGTTTTTTCACAATACCTGACGACCATTTAACTTTTAGGATTCCGTGGCGCGATGGTAAGCGCGTTCGGCTGTTAACCGAAAGGTTGGTGGTTCGAGCCCACCCGGGAGCGGTGTTGTGAGGTGTCAGATGTAACGCAAAATGTCAAAGTTTTTCCACAATTCCTGAAGACCATTTAATTTTAGACTTCCGTGGCGCGATGGTTAGCGCGTTCGGATGTTAGCCTAAAGGTTGGTGGTTCAAGCCCACCCGGGAACGTTGGAGTGAAGTTTTATAAGTAACTTAAAAAGGCAACGTTTTTCCACCATACCTGACAACTATTTACTTTCTAAGCTTCCGTGGCGCAATGGTTAGCGCGTTCAGATGTTAACCGTAAGGTTGGTGGTTCGAGCCCACCCCGGAGCGGTGTTGTGAGGTGTCAGATGTAACGCAAAAATCAAAGTTTTTCCACAATACCTGACGACCATTTAACTTTTAGGCTTCCGTGTCGCAATGGTTTGCGCGTTTGGCTGCTAACGGAAAGGTTGGAGGTTCGAGCCCACCCGGGAACGATGGTGTAAAAAGGCAAAGCTTTTCCTAAATACCTAACGACCGTTTACTTTCTGAGCTTCCGTGGCTCAACGGTTAGCGCGTTCGTCAGTTAACCGAAAGGTTGGTGGTTTAAGCCCACCCGGGAGCGGTGTTGTGGGGTCTCAGATGTAGCGTAAAAAACAAAATTTTTCCACAATACCTGACGACCATTTAACTTTTAGGATTCCGTGGCGCGATGGTAAGCGCGTTCGGTTTTTAACCGAAAGGTAGGTGGTTCGAGCCCACCCGGAAGCGGTGTTGTGAGGTGTCAGATGTAACGCAAAAAGTCAAAGTTTTTCCACAATACCTGACGACCATTTAACTTTAAGGCTTCCGTGGCGCGATGGTTAGCGTGTTTGGCTGTTAATTGTAAGGTTGGTGGTTCGAGCCCACCCGGGAACGTTGGTGTGAAGTTTAATATGTAACGTAAGAAGTCAAAGCTTTTCCACAATACCTGACGACCATTTAAGTTCTGAGCTTCCGTGGCTCAATGGTTAGCGCCTCCGGCTGTTATCCGAAAGGTTGTTGGTTCGAGCCCACCCGGGAGCGGTGTTGTGAGGTCTCAGATGTGACGTAAAAAATAAGAGTTTTTCCACAATACCTGACGACCATTTCATTTCTGAGCTTCCTTGGCTCCATGGTTAGCGCGTTCGGATGTTAACCAAAAGGTTGGTGGTTCGAGCCCACCCGGGAGCGGTGTTGTGGGGTCTCAAATGTAACGTAAAAAGCAAAAGTTTTTCCACAATACCTGACGACCATTTAATTTTTGGGCTTTCGTGGCGCAATGGTTAGCGCGTTCGGATGTTTACCAAAAGGTTGGTGGTTCGAGCCCACCCGGGAGCGGTGTTGTGGGATCTCAAATGTAACGTATAAAGCCAAAGTTTTTCCACAATACCTGACGACCATTTAATTTTTGGGCTTCCGTGGCGCAATGGTTAGCGCGTTCGGCTGTTTACCGAAAGGTTGGTGGTTCGAGCCCATCCGGGAGCGGTGTTGTGAGGTCTCAGATGTGACGTAAAAAGTCAAAGTTTTTCCACAATACCTGACGACCATTTCATTTCTGAGCTTCCTTGGCTCCATGGTTATCGCGTTCGGATGTTAACCAAAAGGTTGTTGGTTCGAGCCCACCCGGGAGCGGTGTTTTGAGGTCTCAGATGTGACGTAAAAAATAAGAGTTTTTCCACAATACCTGACGAACATTTAATTTTTGGGCTTCCGTGGCGCAATGGTTAGAGCGTTCAGCTGTTAACCGAAAGGTTGGTGGTTCGAGCCCACCCGGGACAGGTGTTATGGGGTCTCAGATGTGACGTAAAAAGTCAAAGTTTTTCCACAATACCTGACGACCATTTCATTTCTGAGCTTCCTTGGCTCCATGGTTATCGCGTTCGGATGTTAACCAAAAGGTTGTTGGTTCGAGCCCACCCGGGAGCGGTGTTGTGAGGTCTCAGATGTGACGTAAAAAATAAGATTTTTTCCACAATACCTGACGAACATTTAATTTTTGGGCTTCCGTGGCGCAATGGTTAGAGCGTTCAGCTGTTACCCGAAAGGTTGGTGGTTCGAGCCCATCCGAAAGCGGTGTTGTGAGGTCTCAGATGTGACGTAAAAATAAGAGTTTTTCCACAATACCTGACGAACATTTAATTTTTGGGCTTCCGTGGCGCAATGGTTAGAGCGTTCAGCTGTTAACCGAAAGGTTGGTGGTTCGAGCCCACCCGGGAGCTGTGTTGTGGGATCTCAAATGGGACGTAAAAAGTCAAAGTTTCTCCACAATACCTGACGAACTTTTCAATTTTGAGCTTCCTTGGCTCCATGGATAGCGCGTTCGGATGTTAACCAAAAGGTTGGTGGTTCGAGCCCACCCGGGAGCGGTTTTGTGGGATCTCAAATGTAACGTATAAAGCCAAAGTTTTCCTACAATACCTGACGACCATTTAATTTTTGGGCTTCCGTGGCGCAATGGTTAACGCGTTCGGCTGTTTACCGAAAGGTTGTTGGTTCGAGCCCACCCGGGAGCGGTGTTGTGGGATCTCAAATGTAACGTATAAAGCCAAAGTTTTTCCACAATACCTGACGACCGTTTCATTTCTGAGCTTCCTTGGCTCCATGGTTATCGCGTTCGGATGTTAACCAAAACGTTGTTGGTTCGAGCCCACCCGGGAGCGTTGTTTTGATGTCTCAGATGTGACGTAAAAAATAAGAGTTTTTCCACAATACCTGACGAACATTTAATTTTTGGGCTTCCGTGGCGCAATGGTTAGAGCGTTCAGCTGTTAACCGAAAGGTTGGTGGTTCGAGCCCATCCGAAAGCGGTGTTGTGAGGTCTCAGATGTGACGTAAAAAATAAGAGTTATTCCACAATATCTGACGAACATTTAATTTTTGGGCTTCCGTGGCGCAATGGTTAGAGCGTTCAGCTGTTACCCGAAAGGTTGGTGGTTGGAGGCCATCCGAAAGCGGTGTTGTGAGGTCTCAGATGTGACGTAAAAAATAAGAGTTATTCCACAATATCTGACGAACATTTAATTTTTGGGCTTCCGTGGCGCAATGGTTAGCGCGTTCGGCTGTTTACCGAAAGGTTGGTGGTTCGAGCCCATCCGTGAGCGGTGTTGTGAGGTCTCAGATGTGACGTAAAACGTCAAAGTTTTTCCACAATACCTGACGACCATTTCATTTCTGAGCTTCCTTGGCTCCATGGTTAGCGCGTTCGGATGTTAACCAAAAGGTTGGTGGTTCGAGCCCACCCGGGAGCGGTGTTGTGGGGTCTCAAATGTAACGTAAAAAGCAAAAGTTTTTCCACAATACCTGACGACCATTTAATTTTTGGGCTTCCGTGGCGCAATGGTTAGCGCGTTCGGATGTTTACCAAAAGGTTGGTGGACCATAAATAAAGAGCACTAGCATGCGCGTGTGACTGCTTGGTCCGGCTTTTAAGTAAACACTGCTAAAGTGACTAACAATATGAGGATGTTTGAACGATTCCCTCCCATTGGAACGAAATCCCATTCAACCGAAATCAAAGAAGGGAGGTCCCATTGGACCGCAATCCCGCACCTTGGGCGGTTTACGAAAAGTGGAGATAGCCATGAATGGCTGCACTTAACGTTAGTGTGCACTGCCTAGTTATCTCCAATAAAAACGAAGTTGCAATGAGTTAACCGTGGAATCGGTTTTAAAGGCTTATGTTAATTTAAGGGAAAGCTAAAATAAGCCGTTAACCGCAACATTTTCTTTAATGTTTCCAATGGTATTTTCATGAAAAGTACGAAAAATTTACGGCGCTCAACCTAACCTAACCTAACCAAACCTAACCTAACCAAACCTAACCAAACCAAACCAAACCAAACCAAACATAACATAACAGTAATGTTTTGGAAAAAGCATATTATTTGAGAAGTCAATGAAGCTAAACATCAATATTCTGGACAAGGCGTAGCATTGTTAAATAATTTATAAAATATTACTAACCTAACCTAACCTAACCTTACCTAACCTAACCTAACCTAACCTACCCTAACCAAACCTAACCTAACTTAACTTAACCAAACCTAACCAAACCAAACCTAACCTAACCTAACATAACAGTAATGTTTTGGAAAAGGCATATTATTTGAGAAGTCAATAAAGCTAAACATCAATATTCTGGAAAAGGCGTAGCATTGTTAAATGATTTATAGTATATTACTAACCTAACCTAACCTAACCTAACCTAACATAACCTAACCTAACCTAACCTAACCAAACCAAACCTAACCTAACATAACATAACAGCAGAAATTTATCACTATAGGAAGTGAAGGACTATGCGCTTGGCATAGTACCTCTCACGTAGAAAGCTCCCCCATTCTAGGTGACTTCTCTCCACCTAGTGGCGGCTAAACGCGAAAGAGGGAACAAATTTTAGTGTCGCTACCTGACGATCAGAACTAAAACTATTCAAGGGCGTGACCTATTTCGTCCCGTCGTCTGCTTCTTCAATCACACGAACTTCGCGAAGGCCTAGAAAGCATGTTGTTGTTGATATTTGTTATTTGGTAATGAGTTCCTAGCCCAAGTTTTGAAGAAATTTCATTCGAAATGGATATAAATGTGAAAGATCTTATTGAGCACATTAAAGAAGAATCAAAAAAAGAGCTTCATATAGCTTTAAGTGACAAGCGAATGTCAATTCATAACAAAATTATTGAGTCTCAGAGTTTTGAGTATTTTCTTCGAAATATTTATACTTATGCCAATGATAAAGCAGAAGTACTTCAGTTCCTAAAAATAGCAAATACATTAAGGGAAGAATTTAATTTTGAATTTGATGAAATGAACAGTAAAGATGTGCAAGAGTTATTCAACTTTTACTTGTGTAGTGTATACAGGTATTTATTGTTTTAAGATCTTTTCTTTATTGTAGTGCATGGAAAGGTATCAAATCTTATTAAATTATCCTATTAGATTTTCCCGTTGTGATAAAAATATTGTTGAAAACTGTGATAATGAAACCGTCGATTTGGAGAGCTGTGATGATGATAAATATACCAAAGAAGAGACAAAAGTTTTTGAAAAGAATGAAGAAATTAAAGTTAGACCTTCAAACTTCTTGCAAGAAAGTTTATGTGGAATTTTGAGACTTGGCGGAGGAACTTTGGGGGAGATGTGGAGGGTGAACGCGCTAACCATTGCGCCACGGAAGCCCAAAAATTAAATGGTCTTCAGTAATTATGGAAAAACTTTGACTTTTTACGTTATTTATCACAAAACACACCAACGTTCCCGGGTGGGCTCGAACTAGCAATCTTTCGGTTAAAAGCCGAAAGCGCTAACCATTCTGCCACGGAAGTTTTGAACATAAATTATCGTCAGGTATTGTGGAAAAACTTTGTCTTTTTATGTTACATCTGAGACCTCACAACTCCGCTCCCGGTTGGACTCGAACCACCAACCTTTTGATTAACAGCTGAACGCGCTAACTACAGCGCGCACGGAAGCCCAAAAATTAAATGGTCTTCAGGTATTATGGAAAAACTTTGACTTTTTACGTTATTAATCACAAAACACACCAACGATCCCGGGTGGGCTCGAACTAGCCATCTTTCTATGTCACGGAGAGGTTCTAATTTCGACGTGTCTGTCTGTCTGTGTGTCTGTCTGTTGTTACACCCACGTGACCGCGTTCGCAGTTTGCAAATCGGAGCAAACGTGTATTCAATTTCCAGACCGCATTTACAGTCCCGGAAATTGTATTCGACTTACAGGCTATTACTCCATTGCCTGTCTAACAACTCTGTTCATTTGTCCACCCCACATGGACACCAGTCTGAACTTACTGGCCTCTAAACATCACCATCTTCAAGTCTTTCGCCCATTCCACATGGACACCAGTCTGTACTTACTGGCTTCTAGACACCACCACCATCTTCTATTCTTTGTCCATTCCACATGGACACCAGTCTGTACACCTGGCTTCTAACACCACCATCTTCTGGTCTTTGTTTTCGTCCATCCCACATGGACACCAGTCTGTACACCTGGCTTCTAATACCACCATCTTCTGGTCTTTGTTTTTGTCCATCCCACATGGACACCAGTCTGTACACCTGGCTTCTAACACCACCATCTTCTGGTCTTTGTTTTTGTCCATCCCACATGGACACCAGTCTGTACACCTGGCTTCTAACACCACCATCTTCTGGTCTTTGTTTTTGTCCTTCCCACATGGACACCAGTCTGTATACCTGGCTTCTAACACCACCATCATCCTTAAGGTTAAGACATACGCGGCGATCGGCTAGGGTTACGAGAAACGTCTAGCCTTCCAATGGAGGGGTCTTCCTCCAAGGTTCACGCAATTGCGATGTTCTTATCTACAGCTGCGATTCGAATCCTTTATATACTACCTATTTGAATAAGGCAAAGCAACCGGCGTATGCTTCATTTCAAACGCCAATATTAGTCAAGTCTCTCAAGAATGTTTAATTGTTCTTTATCAAAACGATGTAACGCTCAATAAGGCAAACAACTGACGAAGAAAATATTTAATATTAATTATATTTATTTTAATATTTAAGATAATCTTGTTTCTCAACTCAAAATTAATACGGAAAGAGTTAAAAAGCAGCTTATGTTTTTGTCTGTGTGTGTCCGTCCATTGTTACACTAGTGCGTCGCGTTAGCAGTTAGCCTTGTGTTGATGTGTTAAGAAATCATACAGAACCTTAATATTCCCTTTTTCCATAATATAAAGTGAATATGTGGAAGTATTTTTCGTAATTATGATGCATTTAGTACTTTTGTAGCTTTAAAGCTCTGTTTCATTTTGATATTCCAAAGATTTGTTTTAATATTGTTATTTGGAATGGCTGTTTATATATTACTTAAGCTATACTACATCTGTATATAGAATAATCCTTGGTTTAGTGACTTCATGAAGAAATCTAAGACCTTGACTCCGGCGGGTATAACAAGTATTATCCGCAATAGGCTTAGTGAAACAAATTGTAAATAATTGAGGCCTGAGGTGAAGTAAACTTTTGGCTTTGATTTTCGTGTCTGAAATGAAGAGACATTAACGGTTCAGAGTGAGCCGAAAGTTTAATACACTCTTAAATAATCAGGTTAAGATTTTATAATAGAGGAAAAGATCATGGTGGCAATTAGATTAGTTAAAGGGCTAATGGTAAACGGGTAGTAGCTACTGACTTATTATTCTCTTTATGGTGCGCATTAACTATTAGTGCGTCTAGGTACAATTTAGCTTTGGTGTTATTTAACGTTAACATTCATGTTGGCAAACTAAGAATATTGTTGAGGTGAGACGAGACGATAGTGTTTACACTGCAAACCAGTTGTGAATGTAGCTATCATAATATAGGGTAAACAGCTGAAGCGTAGACTTCATTTCCTGTTCTTTTCCCCATTGACTGATTTCCATGTGTCCAAGATTTATCCTTATTGGATGTAAAATGTCGTCTACTTTACTGTTCGCTTTGTTTGGAATACTGCTTCAATATTTCGTAAATTTTTACTTCAAAAAAGTGAAATAATTCCATATCTAGGTAAATAAGTTTGTAGTAGTAGACCTCTTGACTCGGAGAGGTAATATTTTGGTTTTCCCAACTTGTTGTAACTATAGTCAGTCAACGTTTGACGGCTAACGAGAGTAGTTCTCGCTTTTTTGGGTTATCTCCTAAGACGGAGTTAATTAGTATTAAATAGTTAGGTTGCGGGATTTATCCCTTTGTCATTTCGTCAATCCGAATTACAAGAATAAAAGTTTCGTTATTATTGAACAGTAAGTTGTCTTTGATTTATTTTATGGCCCTCGGAAGAATCTCCCTTCGTTAAGTTATTCTATTAAGGGTTACATAAATGGCGCCCGAACAGGGACCCGAGAAAAAACCTTTTATCATCGTTGGTATATCCGCCCCCCACGTGATGGTAAGCCTCGGCTTCCACGTTGGTTAAAGATAATTAATTAAATCCTAATTAATCATAATTAATTTAAATAATAAATTAGAAATATAATTATCTTTACTTTTAAAGTATTGAATTGAGACTTATCTGTTTATTTTGTATAAATATAACTTTAATTAAGTTTTACAATAAGTTTTTCAATAATCAAGTAGAGTTAATTACTCTACTTGATTATTGAAAAACTTATTGTAAAACTTATTTAAATAAAATAATGGCCCACGGTTTGAATAATAAACAATGGAGATCTCCTCAAGATACTGAGGATGAGGAGGATGAATCAAAGTTATATAATGAGGAAGACAAGTCAAAGGAAGATCTATTTGCCTCTGCGGGGATGATGGCGACACGCTAGCACCGCCTGAATTGGATGATCCTTAAAGCTTTGTCCACATTGAACTCGCGTTCGCGTAGTCGCGCCTTCGTCTATTCGCATCTTTGCAACAGATCACGAAAAACATTTGCACTTCTGTTCTGATACACGCAAAAATTTTGCTTTACCAATTCTGAGAGCCAATAAAGTTTGAGCAATCATTGCCCCATCTGCCATTCTCTATCGACGTTGTCCAAAGAGAAAAACGAAACTAATCGCCCCACCCTTCCTCTCGTCTGTGATTGGTGCTTTTCTCGCGAAGGCGCGAAATTCTTGGCCTAGTCGCAAGAAATTTGTATTTTCGCGAGGTGAGGACGCAAAGTAGCGAAAACCCAATGTGGACAGTAGTGCTATCTTGCAAACAAGCAAAGCGAAGATGCGAACTTGCAAAATGTGTCAGTCTGGACAGGCCTTTAGAGACCTTTAACCGGATTCTTCGCTTTGAAGAAGATAAGGACGAAGAAGATTCCGATAAGAAAAAGAGGACTGCAGCCTCTTCAGCTTCGGGATTTTCTCCCTATCAATTATTCCCTCATAAGAGCATTTCCGCTCCCCAGGGAAGCTCAACTCCCTCAAATTTCCCTCCTCAAACTGGGGTTGATACCCTTGTTCCTCCCAAACCAGAGTTTAAAAACATTAGGCCAAAAGTTAGTTTTGCAAACACGCTACCTAATCCTAGAGTTAAAACTACCGGAACTCAAATGTCTCCGTCTCGTCCCACGAGAGATGCTGGTTCCAATAGACAACCTCTTCAATTTGGACCAGATACTACTGATGAGGAATTAAGATCCTTTATACTGCCTTTACTCCGAACTTTGGCAGATAATTCTACCACTCAGGCTAATGCCGTAGCTCAAAATGTAGCAATAAATACTGCAATAGCTACAAGTTTGGATAAATTAGTTAGGGATTTACCTACATTAATAAATAGATGTAGAAATACTCAAGTAGTTCAAACGGGAAAATTCCCTATTGAACCCCCAGAAAGATTAGCATTTACGGGTTCCTCTAGTGATAATGCCTCAGAATTCTTAGCTACTTTTGAGGAATATGCTAATTTTCACAAGCTTTCGAATGAAGATAGCAGCATTGCCTCTCCTTTTACGAGGGCATGCTTTATACCAGAAATATATTACTTTACACGAAGTTCACTTCTCCCTACCTCGCGCCGGCCATCATCTATGAAGTATTTTTACAGGCTAGGAACGGCACCGTTCCTCCCGAAAAGCAAGGCAGAGAGGTGAAAATAAAAACACTAGCGTCGCGTAGTGAGAAAAATGTGCTTTTCTTACAATCGTATCATGGTTGTATCTTATGCAGCGGCTTCTCACTTGCGCGAAATACAGTTGAATCTCGCCGTTTCTAGGAAACGTCAGATTATCTTGGCAGTGGCCATTTATCATAGTTCTCTCTCGAGAGGAAAGTTTTTTCTCTTCGCGACTAGCGCGCGTCGGGAGGGGGAAAAATTTCACGCCTCTTCACTCTTGCAAAGTTTTTTTTTCGGGTTTTCTCTTCATAGATGATGTCCACGGTACTAACCATTATTGAAGTGAACTTCGTGTAAGGTAATATATTTTTGTTTATACTGGTACAGAGATTTAATCCGTCAGTATGATGATATTTGTAGCTCTAACCCCTTATCATCCTCACTTAGCTTGGAAAACATTTAAAAGACATTTTAAGGCTCAATTTAGAGATTCTGAAGCTGATTCTAAGCTTAAAATAGAGATTTCCCAAAGAAGTCAAAAGGATAAGGAATCTGTACAAGATTTTTTCGGGGATGTTATGAAATTAAAGGGTATGGGAATTTACAATTTCATATCATATTTTAGCACGAAAGTGGTATTATATTACACTTTCAAGTCTCTACTTTCAAAATATAAAGTTTTTAATATAATTGAACCAAAGTTTCTATTTTTAAAATCCATTGGAAAATCACGAAAACTCAGCTTCGATATATAAATTATTTTGTCTTGTCAGCTTGTTCGGTTGGTTTATGACATCACACGGGCAAACCTATACAAGCGAGAGCGAGCGCGAGCTATACCCGTCTCGTGCTCTGTCTATGCTTTGATAGCGGAGAGAGTGGCACCATCTCGCGTGCGTGACGTCAAAAACAAGAAAACGTTGTAGCCTTTCTTAAAGACTTTTAAAAAGTGGATTTTAAATAATTTCATATGAAGCATTTTCAAATGCATATTGCCAAATAACTAGAAATCGGAGAATTAAAAGCTTGATATTTCTGAATTCACAGTAATTAATTCTATCTTTTGCTATATAAATCAGAGGTTTTTCAAACGAAGCTTCTCATACCCTTTAAATTTAGGGATGACTCTCCTCTTTCCAAAAAGGAGTTAGTTCCCATTAATAAAAGTAATTTTAAGGACGAACATAGAACTCCTCTGCTCTTTTTGCAATTTACTACTATGGAACAGTTAAGGAATTCCTGTAGGATAATTGAGAAAGACATCCAAGGAAGAGGAATGCCGAGAAACGAGTTAAGAGGAAATCTCCCCCTAAACCTAAGGCTATAGCAAAGGCTGAGTCCTCTTGCCAAGCAAACTGGGGCTCCGCCCATAGTCATTGTTCCCCTGGGCAGTGTCAAAGCCCTTATAATCCCCGTACTTCTCCTTCACATCCTAAATGGGAATATCGCTTAAAATCCTTAGACTCTAGATCAAAAGCTAGAGTTCAAAATACTTCAAAAAATCAGAGAACCTACACAAGAAACTTAAACCAAAGATCTAAATCCTCTGGTCGTCAATTAGCTTTATCCTACCCATCTACACGTACTATTACGTGTTATAATTGTCAGAAACCAGGTCACCTTGCGCCCGACCGTCCAGACAAAAAGATTAGCACGTCGGGGGAAGCCAAAGCGGGAGAGGTCCCTCGTGGTCCCTCTCCCGGCGCCCAGTAAATTTCCCTATCAAGAAGCGTGTCGCGTTCCCCCTGAGGATTGAATCTGTTAAAAAAGGTTCAAGTTATAAAAGGGTTACTATCCCTGTTACTTTTGAACACGCGACTGTTCACGCTAAGTTAGATAGTGGGGCTGATGCTTCTTTTATTAGTCTAGATCAATGGCAAAAGATTTGTAAATTTAGAAACTCTTCAGAATTACCTGAAGATGACCAAATAGATTGTATGGTTTGGGGCGATGGCCGCTATACTTTTACAAAAGGTTCTCATGAATTAGAGTTCTCTCTAAAGTCTAATGGACTTGCAAAATAATTTAAATTTCAAATTTATATCGTTCCTTCCCTGACTAGTGATTTTATATTGGGACAAGATTTCCTTGAAGAAAATAGGGTCAAATTAGATTTTGAATCGTCACAATGTTTAGTGGGTAACCTAAGGATCCCTTTTTCAATTCCATCTGAAAAGGATCCAATAGAAAAGGAGATTGTAGATAGTATTAGGGACGCGGTTTCCGCAGCCCCTATTTCCGATGAACAACGTCAGCAACTAGAATCCCTATTGTTAAAATTCCCTGAATTATTTTCGGAAAATGTAGGAAGAACAGGACTAGTCTTCCATGAGATTGATACGGGAAATAGTCCGCCCATAAAATCTTAACCTTATCGTGTTAATGATCAAAACAAGAAAATAATTGAATAACATGTTAGGGAAATGTTAGATGACAGAATCATTAGGCCCTCCGTATCTCCTTGGGCTTCGTCCGTAGTTTTAGTTGATCAAACAAAACGGGGTAAACCCTATCGGTTTTGCATTGATTATAGAAAACTAAATCAGGTTACCATTAAGGACCCTTATCCCTTGCCTAATATAGAGGACATGTTAGCTAGAGTGGGAGAACCAAAATTCATTACAACCCTTGACCTTAAATCGGGGTATTGGCAAGTGGAAATGCACCCTAAGAGCAGACCAAAAACTGCTTTTGTGACTCATATGGGAAAGTACGAGTTTAATGTACTTCCTTTTGGGCTTTGTAACGCCCGTAGCTCCTTTCAGCGTTTAATTGACGAAATTTTTAGAGACGCCGATTATTTTCAATTGATTGACTATTTAGATGACTTAATCACTCTTAGTGAGGATTGGGATCAGCACTTGACGTGTTTAGAATACGTCCTAAATAGATTAAAGGAAGCGGGTCTCACCCTTCAGTTGAAGAAGAGTCGTTTCGCTCAAAAAGAAGCTACTATTTTTGGTCACATAGTTAACGAACAACAGGCGTTCGAAAAGATTAAGGAAGAACTTTGTAAGGCTCATCCTTTAGCTTCCTTTAGAAGGGATTCCCCGTGCATTCTAACTACAGATGCTAGTGATGCAGGGTTAGGTGCCCTTCTTTCCCAAATACAAGATTATGTAGAAGTTCCTATAGCTTATGCTAGTACAGGACTAAAAGATGCAGAAACTAGGTACTCCACTAGCGAGAAAGAGTGTTTAGCCATTTGTTGGGCTGTTAAGAAGTTTAGGCCCTTTCTAGAAGGTCGAAAATTCACTGTCCTTACTGATCATCAGGCTTTACAATGGTTATTTAATATCCTGCAAGTGAATTTTGATAAAAAAAATTTTCTACTTAAGAAATGATTAAACTAAGTTCCTATTCTTACTGAAACTTTCTTAATCGTCTCTTCGCAACCGATCACTTGGTCTAGAAGAGTTTCGTTCGTTAAACCAGCTATTTCATTGGCTCTCATTAGCTCGATCAATTCTTTCTCGGTTTCGCTCATCTGCTCTAATAACTTTTCAACCCTGTTGAAATTAAATTAAATTCAATTAAATTAAATTAAACTAACCATATTAAAATAAATTTAAATCACGCATACGTATTTTGAACTTCTTTAACGCCCTCATTTTCTTTCGTTAAATTGTTGATTTGATCTTGCATCTTCTGTTTTTCGTGGTTCAAACGTTTCAACTCCGAATCATGGCTTATTTTCAAGCCTTTCATTTCAAGCACCAAGTTCTAATTAAAATCAAATTAAGGATTATAAAATCATAAAACAGATAAGCTAAATTGTATTTTCTTTATTAACTAACGTTAAATTTCAATTGCCAATCTTGAATTTCTTCTTCCAATTTATTTTTATCGAGAGAAAAAGTATATTTCTGCTTAACGTTAGCGTCCCTTAAGTTCTCCATATTTTTTCTTAATACAAAATTTTTTTTTAATACAAAATGTTTTTTTTAATCCAAATTTTTTTTCTTAATCCAAATTTATTTTTTCTTAATCCAAATTTATTTTTTCTTAATCCAAATTTATATTTTCTTAATCCAAATTTATATTTTCTTAATCCAAATTTATTTTTTCTTATAGTTCATTTTCTAAAAAATCGCCCCCTTTTTGAGCCCCTTCCTCCTCTTCCTCTTCCCCCTTCATGTGGGCCGGGTGGTTCATCCACCTCTGTCATCATGTGGGCTCCCTGTGGACAAAAATATTTTAACATTATCTCTTGACGTGTGTCCCTTTCACGTTAGGTATTACACATTGACCGTAGTTTTATCTTACACCCCGTAATTAGACGCCTTTACTAATTTCATTGAAAACACCTTATGCCCGGTAAATTATGAATAAAAAGCGTTCTTAAATTATAAGACATTCCATACCCAATCAATTTCTTAAACCTTCTCCAACGAGCTTTACGGGGCACAAGGCCCATGAAATTACTTTGGTCAGACAACTAGTACTTACCAATTTCTTCGTCGCCTCTTCCAGGTAATTTAAAGTTTCTTGGAACTGGGTTCCAAAAAGGTATTCTTGATCGCTCCAACTTTCAATGGACTGTAGCGCAATTATGGTTTTTTCCAAAAATCGTGGCCTAATTTTTTCAATTGCATTTTTTCTTAAATTTTGTAATTGAATTACTAGTTTTTTAAGATCTTGCTCTTCTTCAGCCTTTTTTTCGAACGTTTCGAACGCCTACGTTAAGAAAATAGAATTATAAGTGGGTTGGGCTTAGAGATGTGAGTCGGTAATTTACCAAAAACCGCGAAAATTACCGATTTATATCTTACCGTAATTTTAAAACGGTAATTTACCGTTCAATTACGTTAATTAACGCGGTATTACGCCTGTGAAAGTATAAAATACCATAAATTACGGTAATTTTTGTTATTCCGAAATTTTATTCGGTAATTTACGCGGTAAATTACCATTTTTAAAAACTACGGTAATTTCACATCTCTAGTTGGGCTTCTTTCATAATACGATATTCGTTATTAATAGTTTTTCTAATATATATCATTTCTTGGAGGTTCATTATATGATAATTAATTGCCGGTTGCTATTTGTGCCCGGGTTGCGTGCAGAACTAGCATAAAGGGTGCTAAATTCGCCTGGGTTCCGGGCAGAAATAGCGGCCGACTAATGCGAGGCTAAAAGTGCCCGAGTCCCGGGCAGAAATAGCCGGGCCACAGTGGACTGTCTATATCTGCCCGTGTTCCGTACTGATGCAAACCCGGGCACAAATAGCGGGCCCACAGTGGGCCGACTATTGTGCCTGGGTTCTCGATTTTTGAGAAACCCGGGCAGAAATAGCGAGTCCACAATGGGCCGTCTATTTCTGCCCGGGTTCCCCGTTGCGGTAAACCCGGGCAAAATTAGCCGACGATA
>JAEQBA010002761.1:0-32273 GCA_019434445.1 Phalangium opilio
TAAATATTAAAGATAATCTTGTTTCTCAACTCAAAATTAATACGGAAAGAGTTAAAAAGCAGTCTATGTTTTTGTCTGTGTCCATTGTTACACTAGTGCGTCGCGTTAGCAGTTAGCCTTGTGTTGATGTGTTAAGAAATCATACAGAACCTTATTATTCGCTTTTTCCATAATCTAAAGTGAATATGTGGAAGTATTTTTCGTAATCATGATGCATTTAGTACTTTTGTAGCTTTTAAGCTCTGTTTCATTTTGATATTCCAAAGATTTTTTTAATATTGTTATTTGAAATGGCTGTTTATATATTACTTAAGCTATACTACATCTGTATATAGAATAATCCTTGGTTTAGTGATTTCATGAAGAAAACTAAGACGTAGACTCCGGCGGGTATATTAAGTATCATCCGCAATAGGCTTAGTGAAACAAAGAGTAAATAATTGAGGCCTGAGGTGAAGTAAACTTTGGGCTTTGATTTTCGTGTCTGAAATGAAGAGACATCAACGGTTCAGAGTGAGCTGAAAGTTCAATACACTCTTAAATAATCAGGCTAAGATTTAATAATGGAAGAAAAGATCATGGTGGCAATTTAATTAGTAAAAAGGCTAATGGTAAACGGGTAGTAGGTACAGACTTATTATTCTCTTTATGGTGCGCATTGACTATTAGTGCGTCTAGTTACAATTGAGCTCTGGTGTTATTTAACGTTAACGTTAACATTCATGTTGGCAAACTAAGAATATTGTTGAGGTGAGACGAGACGATAGTGTTTACACTTCAAACCAGTTGTGAATGTAGCTATCAGAATATAGGGTAAACAGCTGAAGCGTAGACTTCATTTAATGTACTTTTCCCCATTGACTGATTTCCATGTGTCCAAGATTTATCCTTATTGGATGTAAAATGTCGTCTGCTTTACTGTACATTCGCTATGTTTGGAATACTGCTTCAATATTTCGCACATTTTTACTTCAAAAAAGTGAAATAATTCCATATCTAGGTTAATAAGTTTGTAGTAGTAGACCTCTTGACTCGGAGAGGTAATATTTTGGTTTTCCCAAGTTGTTTTATACTGTATCAAATCCCATTTTTTTGTAAAACCTAAAAATACCTTTGTG
This sequence comes from Phalangium opilio, assembly GCA_019434445.1. NCBI lineage: Eukaryota > Metazoa > Arthropoda > Arachnida > Opiliones > Phalangiidae > Phalangium > Phalangium opilio. The sequence goes on from JAEQBA010002761.1 coordinate 1,119, forward strand.
AAGCAAGAGAGTTGGGGTCCAGGGATTTACCAGTGATGCACGTGTGAGATAAACATCTTTGACGTCATGGATAAAATGAGTGTCACTTGGTAAACCCATGGGCCACGCTCTCTAGATATAAAAAACCCTTTGTACGGTCCCAGGACCGAGAGATTGTAAAATGCTTTTGAAAAATAAACCAGAATGCTTACACGAGTCAACAAGGATAGTCGCTCTCGAGTTTTCTCAACCCTCTCCCAAATGGAGAAAAAACACTTAGAAAAAAATTAAAATAATTAAACAAAGAATTATTAAACGTATTTTTTCAGTCAGTACGTTTATTAAATAATTAAGTCTCTCCCAAGAGCAAAAAAGAATACCCTAGAAATCCCAACCAAAAGTATAAGGATTTTCTATATGGTGCATTGCAAACCCGGGAAAAACACTCGGTTTTTAAAAAACAAAGGACTAAAATTGGACAAAATCCAAAAACGCGTTAACAAGCCCTAAAGGATTGAAACGCGAGCGCGTACCCAAAAGGATTAATTTAAACGCGTGAACAAAAGTGCAAGTGAACTCGTTTACGGACCCAAATGGACCCAAAACGGTAAAGTTACAAATTTAAAAATTAAACAATAAACAATTATGGCGGTAAATCAAACGCCAGAAGAAATCGCGAAAGCCTTAGCTGACGCGACGGAATTAAAGAAACAATGAGCATCGCGCAAGACTGTTCGCGCTAACACAACAACGGCTATATATCAGCTTCAAAAATTAATTAAAGCCACGGTAATTAATTCTGACGATATTGAGGATCAATTAGCTATCCTGGAATTAAAATAATCGGCTCTGGAACATTTAAACGCCGTAATTTATTCGCTCGCGGACGGTTGTGATGAAACGGAACTCGCCAGTGAATTTGACTCAGTCGAAAAATACAGAACTGAAATCAAACTCATCAAAAACCAAGTGACGAGGGCCTTAAAAAAGGCGGGAATTGTTCTCGACGACCAACTATCCATTGCATCATCGTCAACGGCTGCCAATCCAGCGTCCTCAGCCACTCAACAGGATTTAATCACCTTACTACAAGCGACTCAAGAAGCCAGGCTGGCACCCTTGACTGTCGAAAAGTTCTACGGGGACCCCACGGAATGGACAGGATTTTGGAGCAACTTCGAAAGCGTCGTCGACTCCAAGACCAACATGAAAAAGGTACAGAAATTCAGCTACTTTAGGTCCTATTTTGGAGGCAAAGTATTAAGATAAATATCGGGAATGAAACCTTCAGATCAAAGCTATGATGAAGCCGTAAGAATATTAAAAAACCAATTCGGTAGAGACGAACTGGTCTCGCATAGCCACATGAAGGTTTTATTCTCTTTAAAACCTGTAGAAAGCTCTAAGAATTTGGTCGCTTTAGAAAATTTATATAATATCGCGGACACGCATGTTAGAAGTTTGAAATCGGTAGGAATTCATAAATCAGAAAACGGGTTATACTTATGTCCAAAATTATTAAGTTGTATACCCAAAGATATGAGGTTAGAATTTACAAAAGAAAAGGGTGTCGCGGCCTAATGGGACGCGGAAGCGATCCTTGAATTTTTGGGGTCAGAGGTTGAATCTAGGCAAACATGTCGCTTATTGGGTAGTATGTATGGCGACTCTGTGAAGCCAACTGTGCATGAAAATGCAAAACCAAAACAAAAATACGGAAATAAGCCAAATTGGGCTAGCGCGTCAGTGCTTACGTCACAAATTAAAAGTAATTCCTCAGGTAACGCCTCAAGAAACAGAGGCCCGTATTGTATATTTTGCAAAGAGCAAACGCATCACACGTCACACTGCACCAACTTCGGGTTGGAGGAAAAAATAAAGCCCATTAAAGATAACGAGCGATGTGAAATTTGTTTTTAGATTCGGGCACCCAACAAAAGATTGCACTTCGCCCTACAAAACGTGCAAAATCTGTAACAATTGAATCATAACGCGGCCTTGTGCGAGAAAAACAACGCGAATAAGAAAAATAATTGCAAGCAAGACGTAGAAAAACAAGTTGTGAACAGCAATTCGGTCACGTGTGAAAGATCGGTTTTACTTCAAACAGCCCAAGCGGTGGCTGGAAATCCGTCAACCCACCGGGAAATGCGAGTTCGCTGTCTTCTCTACAATGGAAGCCAAGGTAGCTTCGTCAGTGAAGAAATATCCAAAATGTTAAACCTACCCGTCATCGGAAAATGCGAATTTAAAATAAGAAACTTCGGAATTGAAAATCCAACGGAAGCGGTTAGAAATATTGTGAAACTTACTCTTAAAAACGCGAAGCTTGAAGGAGAAAAAATCGAGATCGCCGCTGTCGAAGTACCGTATATCTGCGAAGGTGAAGCCACACGAAATTCGAGCACGGTCCAGAAAATAGAATGCCAAGAAAAGAAAAAAGGTTATCAATTAGCAGACGAAATTAGTGGCCAAACGCCAGAAATGATAAAAATTGGAATCCTAATCGGCGGAGACGTATATTGGGAATTCGCTACAGGAAAAATTGAGCGTTTTACCCAAAGATTAGTCGCCGTAGAAACGACCCTCGGTTGGACTATTCAAGGTCCCGTAAAGTTGGGCAACATCGCCGTCGGAAGTTACGCGGTCTGCGTCTTTAATTCAGTTTAACCGAAAACACATCTCCAAAGTCGTTGAGTCCTTCTGGAATCTCGAAGGAATGGGAATCACAGAAAAACCAAGTGATCCTACCAACTTGGAAATATTAGAAACCTTCCAGGAAGATATCAAGCAGGAAAACGGACGCTACGTGGTTAAATTTCCGTTAATAAGTAAGAAAGAAGCCCTTCCCGACAACTTAGCTATAGCTACCAAAGGAATGGAGAGATTGGCGCGAAAATTGGAAAAACAACCCGAACTTTACGCGGATTATATAGCTATAATCGACGACCAAATCAAACGAGGCGTCGCGGAAGTAGTTTTGGACCCTGGAAACAAGAAGCCTGGAACGTATTATGTACCCCACCAGCCGGTCGTACGCTTGGAAAGTTTGACTACAAAATTAAGAGTCGTTTTCGACGCATCAAGCCACGCCCATGGAGCACCCTCGCTCAACGACTGTCTCAGCAGCGGTCCAAACTTAAACCCCGATATGCTGCAGTTACTCTTAAAATTCAGAGTGAAGAAAATTGCCATAGTTGCCTATATCAACCACAGCGTTCTTACAAGTTTCATTGGACTCGGATGATAGAGACTCTGTCCGTTTCTTGTGGATCAGAGAAGATGGAAAATTAAGTCTAAAGGAATTTCAAGTTATGCGCATGGCAAGGGTACCATTCGGCGTCCCGTCAAGCCCGTACCTTTTGGCAGCCACCTTGAAAGCCCACATTAAAAAATACCAGGGAACGGAACCAAAAGCCTTCGAAATTCAGAATGAAAGCTTGTACGTCGATGACCTCGCGGGAGGAGAGGACGACTTCCAAAGCACGTATGAAATATCAAAATCTGCGTAAAAAATTATGGCGGGCGCAAAAATGGAGTTGCGGAAGTGGCAAACGAATTCCGACAGTTTAAGAGAAATATGGAAGAATGAAACTGAGGATCCAAACGCGAAAATCGAATTCAGCGGAGAATCGGAATCAAAGGTTCAAAAAATACTGGGCTACGTCTGGGACCCAAAGTCCGATGCGCTATCAGTTGACCTAGAAAAATTAGTCAAGATGTCGCCGGAAAACAAAATTACATAAAGAACTCTCCTCAGCACTGTCGCTCAGATTTTTGATCCCATCGGTATTCTCGCGCCACATACCATACGGGCAAAAATAATCTTTCAAGGTCTATGGGAATAAAAATTAAAATGGGACGAAGAGCTCCCTGAAAACCTAAGAGAAAATTTCATGAGCTGGCACAAGGAAATGAAATATTTGATGGAAGTCAAGATCCCTCGATGCTACTTCCAACCGGAAAATGAAACCATAAAACAAGAAATTCACTGTTTTACGGACTCCAGCAAAAAGGCATACGCGGCCATCGTTTATCTGCGGTTCGTGACGTCAGACAATCAAATTCACGTCAGTTTCGTCAAGGCAAAGAGTAGAGTAGGTCCTCTATAGGATGAAAGGCTCGAAATACCAAAATTGGAGCTCATGGGCTGCTTGCTAGGAGCACGTTTAGCCAAAAACGTGGCAAAGATATTTGAAAACCAGGAAATTCCCATAAAAATGTGGTCGGATTCAGAAGCATGCTTGGCTTGGATAAGAAGCCCAGCCAAGATCTGGAAACCTTTCGTTCAAAACAGGGCAGCGGAGATACAAGGGTTAGTGGATCCACAAAATTGGTCCCACTGCCCTGGAAAACAAAATCCGGGCGAATTGCCAACTCGTGGTATCAAAGGAAAGGATTTAAAAGAAAATACTCTTTGGTGGCACGGACCCTCTTGGCTTACGGAAGACGAGTCCAAGTGGCCCGTAGAAAACAAGAAAGGCGCGGAAATAGAAGGCGTGGAGAAAGAAAGGAGAAAAGTCGTAATGACAGTCGTAGTTAGACAAAAAACAGGAATTTTGGAAATCATAGACTTGAACAGGCATAATTATCAGAATTATAGCCTATATGTACCGATTCAAATAAGGAAAGAAAAACACCGGCCTAATAACAGCGGATGAAATTTCAAGAGCGGAAATCAAATTAATCAAGGATGTCCGAATGTCGTCTTATGAAGAAGAAATAAAAGCGCTTCAAGAAAAGAAACTGCTACCCAAAACGTCAAATATCTTGTCACTCAATCCAAAATTAAACGACCAAGGGTTATTGTGTCTCGGCGGGAGAATAGAAGAGGCTGAATTCAGGTATGCCATAAAACACCCGGTTATTCTCCACAAAAAAGAAAGATTGGCTCACCTGCTCATGTTACGAAGCCATGAGCAAGTAAATCACGAAGGCATCCAGGCCACTGTGACGCAATCACGTGAAAAATATTGGATAATTGCTGGAAAGCAATTATTAAAACATGTAGTAACAAGCTGTTACAAATGTAAAAAGTTCAACGCTAAGCCTTGCGACACGGATATGGGATTTTTACCTTAGGATAGGATAAAGGAAGCACCCCCCTTTTCGTTAATTGGCATTGACTTTTGCGGTCCGTTGATGGTTAAACTCGGGGGAAAAATAGAAAAATCGTACATCTGTTTATTTACGTGCAGTGTAACGCGCGAGGTACACCTTGAGCTCGTACCGTCACAAAGTACCTACGAGTTTCTCATGGCACGGAGAAGAATGATTTCCCGTCGCTGTATCCCAACGACCATTTATTCAGACAACGCGAAAACATTTAAAAAGGCCGAAAGTGATTTAAAATCTATGTGGGAAAATTTAAAAAGCGACACGGTTAAACAATTCTTTGGAAAAAAGGAATCCACTGGAAGTTTATCGTGGAACGCGCACCCTGGTGGGGAGGACACTATGAAAGGCTAATAAAGTCAACAAAGGTTATCCTTAGAAAAACTTCAGGAAAGGCGTTTTTGACCTACCAGGAAGTCGAGACAATACTACACGAAACGGAGGCGGTCGTGAACTCGCGACCGATAACATACGTTTTCAACAACGCTAACGAACCCGAACCATTATCGCCAGCGCATTTGATAATTGGAAAACGATTAACATGTTTGCCACCCCAAAATTAAAAACCTCTAAAAAACCCTAGCACCCAAACCGAATTTGCCAAAAGGCTAAGATATAGGTTAGATCTCCAAAAAAGACTCTGGAAACGTTGGAGGCAAGAGTACCTCTTAGAGTTAAGAAGTGCCCACCACGTTAAATTAGCTAAAACCCATAGTCAAGTTAAAGTGGGTGACGTCATGATTGTCCATGAGGACCACGTACCTAAACACATGTGGAAGCTAGAGGTAATAAAAGAAGTAATGGTGGGAAGAGATTCAAAAATAAGATCTTGTTTAGTTAAAAAGGGAAATGGTAGTGAAATTAAGCGACCAATCCAATTATTGTACGCGCTAGAGCTTGATCAAAATGAAAATGTATCAAATGAATAAATTGTTTAAAATTGTAAAATTTATAAGCCAAAAACATCCTAGTAATACTATGTATTACTCGCGGAAGTGTGAAATATTCAAATATTTCTTTGTATTTTTTTATTTTTATTTTTTTCTTAACTATTAAACTCTGTTTCAAAATCTTGAAAAACACCTGTACAAATAAAACTACTAAACTCTTTTTTTCCTCAATACTGTATCTAATACTATTTTTTGTAAACCTAAATATACCTTTGTGAAGCAAGAGAGTTGGGGTCCAGGGATTTACCAGTGATGCACGCCTGAGATAAACATCTTTGACGTCATGGCAAAAAATGGGTGGTCACTCGTTAAACCCCTGGGCCACGCTCTCTAGCTATAAAAAACCCATTTGTACGGTCACAGGACCAAGATTGTTAAATGCTTTTGAAAAATAAACCAGAATGCTTACACGAGTCAACGGAAAACGATAGTCGCTCTCGAGTATTTCTCAACCTCTCCCAAATGGAGAAAAATACTTAGAAAATTTTAAAATAACTAAACAAAACAAACGTATTTTTCAGTCGTTACGTTTTTTTAAATAATAAAGCCTCTTCCAAGAACATAAAGAATACCCTAGAAATCCCAACCAAAGATATAAGGATTTCTATAACGGTAGACTACGTGCGTTTTGTCTGACTTAGTCTCCCCTATCATACATTCTCCTTGCTAGAACCAACCAAGATCTGCTTCAGCGTGATGCTCTTTGTTTGAGGGGTTAGATTTCATTCTACCGCGACCCCCCCTCCCAGGATAGTATCCTCACAGCTTTTAGAGAGAAAAACAGTTTTCTCAAAGCACACTACGGGCTTAGCGGCGGCGGACGAGGAGAGGCTCCCTCTCCCACAATCCCATGAGTAGCGCTACTTTCCAAAAACACAATATCTAACCTCTAGCCTCTTGATGGGCTGCTTGAAGTTTTAGAGGGGAGGGAGTAAAAATTGGACGACCCTCAAACGAGGTAGAAAGCGGGGCTAAAGTAAAATTTTGACACAAGTAGTTTTCTCTTGGTAGAACTGAATTTTTAGCTTCAATGAAAACAGAGCTTAACTCCTTGAAAAGGAAAAAACGAAATGATCTCGTTTCACGTTTCTAGATAACAGCACGCATTAGTTAATTAAACTGCAGAATAAATAAGTCTTTCGGCACCAAGGGGACGTTGAAGTCCATAACAGAATAGATTGTAAGGGTATAGATTAATAGAACGTAGAGGACAATGTATAAGCTCTACCATAAGTGAATCACTCTCATAAAGTGTCCATTATTAGGTCTTTTGTGGAACGGCTTCTGCAGGGTTCAAAAAACCCAGCCCACCGGGTTTTATTGGGTATTTGGGTTTTTTATCTTTAGCAGTTGCGTGCATGGTAGAAATTGTCATTCAAAAGTAACTGCTTAATAAAGTCTTAAACTGTTTCATTAAAAATAATAAATATTATTAAATAGTGCATTTAAAGTTGAAACAACAAATATCTAACAAAAATCAATAAAATGAAGTTATTCTAGCAATCAAATTCATCAAAATTGACGATATTAGTGATGGGTTTTATTAACTGGGTTTTAATGGTGGATAAAACCCAATAAAACCCGCAGTTTTTTTTAATTCGAATCCTGGTCTTATGCCCCCTTTTTACGTCAGTTCCTAATAAAGATTGGGCGTCCGTGTTTTTCTTTTTTTTTAATAGGGACACAGGCAAATTCCATCTTAATTTTACTGATGTTTTTAAGATTCGAAAAATAAAAACCAGGTCAAGAGACAAAAACATTTTTATCATAGTTTATTCAGCTAACATATGCTATTGTATAGACTATTTGGGGGAGAAAATTACTGAACGAAAACCTCGTCAGAAATCAAGGAAAGCTTTTCACCGCTCCGAGTGACGATGACGTCACGGCGAGGTATTATACTGGACGTATCTGTGTGTCTGTCACCGCGTTCGCAGTTGGCAAATCGGAGCAAACGTATATATGCAATATCCGGACCGCGTTCGCAGTTCACAGAAAGCAACGTTGGCTTCTCCACCATTATCATCGTTAGGGTAGAAATGTACGCGACGATCGGCTACGGTTACGAGAAGCATCCAGCCCGAGGGGTCCGTCACTCGTTAAAAATGTGTACGAGATTTGAAATCTATGCAAATTTCTTTGATTTGTGATTTGTTACGGATTTAAAGATTTGTTAAGGATTTAAAGATTTGTTAAGGATTTAAAGATTTGTTAAGGATTTAAAGATTTGTTAAGGATTTAAAGATTTGTCAAGGATTTAAAGATTTGTTAAGGATTTAAAGATTAGTTAAGGATTTAAAGATTAGTTAAGGATTTAAAGATTAGCTAAGGATTTAAAGATTAGTTAAGGATTTAAAGATTAGTTAAGGATTTGATGATTTGTTAAGGATTTGATGATTTATTAAGGATTTGATGATTTATTAAGGATTTGATGATTTATTAAGGATTTGATGATTTATTAAGGATTTGATGTTTTATTAAGGATTTGATGATTTATTAAGGGTTTGAAGATTTATTAAGGGTTTGAAGATTTATTAAGGGTTTGCAGATTTATTAAGGGTTTGCAGATTTATTAAGGGTTTGCAGATTTATTAAGGGTTTGCAGATTTATTAAGGGTTTGAAGATTTATTAAGGGTTTGCAGATTTATTAAGGGTTTGAAGATTTATTAAGGGTTTGAAGATTTATTAAGGGTTTGAAGATTTATTAAGGGTGTGAAGATTTATTAAGGGTTTCAAAATTTATTACGGATTTGAAGATTTATTAAGGATTTCAAATTTATTACGGATTTGAAGATTTATTAAGGGTGTGAAGATTTATTAAGGGTTTCAAAATTTATTACGGATTTGAAGATTTATTAAGGATTTCAAAATTTATTACGGATTTGAAGATTTATTACGGGTTTGAAGATTTATAAAGGATTTGAAAATTTATTAAGGATTTCAAAATTAAATTCCGAATTTGAAGATTTATTATGGACTAGCGTGTAATAAGAACTTCCAACGAAACGATATAAAGAATGGGTATATTTTACTGATGACTAATATTTTTGTAGCACCCTAGGAGCGAAGGCACTCGGCCTTGCCCGTCAGCCCGTCGGGACATTTTTTATTACTTTTCACGCGGACATTATTCCATAAAGAAAGGTTTTGAAGTTTTTAGCCGCTATTTAAAAAGATGGCAAAAAAGAGCACCCGAAAGACCATTCAGCACGTCTATAGGTTAAAGGAAACCGGTGTACTAAATATTTGTGAAATCGGTTGAAACGCGCGGACTCTGTTGCGTAGAGAAGTTTTTTTTACATTTCTAGGCTCCATTTATTAGGATGGCGGCAAGTTGGAAAAATCTTTCTTAGTACGCGCCTACAACTTAAGAGTAACGTTCCTGCAAATTTTCAGCCTTCTAGGGCAAGCGGTTTGGGCTGAGCCATATTTATCAGTATGTCTGTCAGTCAGGACTTTGATTTATATAGATATAGATTTAAAGAATTGTCTACGGATTCGATAATTTGAAGATTTGTAAGAGATTTGAAGATATTTTGCGGATTTGAAGATTTGTTTGGGATAAGAATTTGAGAGCAATATGATAATATTAATTTTAAGACCTTTTTCGGTACGCTTAGTTATTTTAAAATACTCCTTTGAAAACATGCCATATATTATAACTTTTTTTCGTGCGATACTAGTTATCACCCCTTTAAAAACAGTCAATTTGGTATGGTCCAAAATGGGGAATAGGAATGAAAGTTATGGAACGCTTTACTCAAAGCTAGTAAATGGAAGAGTCTATAAAGTCCTTTCGCGGGAGGAAAGTACTCCCTTCATCACTGCTTCCTCCCCCCGGGAACATAAGGACTTTATGTAGTCAGATAGGGGAACGCTTCATGAAATGTAGCAGTCACGTGGGATAACTTTCTGTGTGGATTTAAAACTTGAGAATGATTTGAACGTTGATTTGAAGAATGAAAATTTGGAAAAATTTCAAGATTGAAAGACTATGGAAGTATATGAGTTGAAGATTGAAAGATTGGGAATGTTTCGATTTATTTATTTTTTTTTCGATTTTTAAAATTTATGGAAGTTGTGAGATTGGAAAGATTTATCAAGGATTAGAAAGATTTTCCGGGATTTAATTATTTCCTTAGATTTGAAAGATTTTCTCGGATTTGAAAGATTTTCTCGGATTTGAAAGATTTTCTCGGATTTGAAAGATTTTCTCGAATTTGAAAGATTTTTTCGGATTTGAAAGATTTTCTCGGATTTGAAATATTTTCTCGGATTTGAAAGATTTTCTCGGATTTGAAAGATTTTTTCGGATTTAAAGATTTTTCTGGGATTTGAAAGATTTTTTCGGATTTAAAGATTTTTCTGGGATTTGAAAGATTTGAAGATTTTTAAGATTTCAAGATTTAAAATCTTCTACTGTACGAGATATGAAGGAGCGTCGGACCCCTCGATCCAGCCTCACAATGGCAGGGCCTCCACCGAAAGCTCACGCAATTGCGGGTTTTCTTATCGTTTAGGCCATAGTGAATCAATCGCCTTATATACCCTAAATTTCCGAAAATATTTAAAGAGGCATACGCTTGAATTCAAACGTCAACAACAGCTATGTTTTGAATTATTTTAGGAAAAACGTTTCTTAAATTACTGACGATTAAAATAATTAATATCAATCATATTTATTTAATTTTTTAAGAAAAGCCTCTTAATGGCGTCTCGACACGGAGAGGTTTATTTTGGTTTCCCAACTTGTTTTTTACTCAACCCTCGTGTTTCATACTTAAAGAACACTAAAGGGAAGGCTTTCACCGCAGTAATATCTCGTATATTTTATACCAGGTTGAGGGTAAGACGGAATCACGCATTATAGGCTGCAGGGTGACAGACAGACTAGTTCACTTTAGTCATAGAAACTTAATGGTAGATCATAAGTTTATGGTTCTACCGTTATTTATTCTAGGAGAGCGATAGCTCTCTAAGATAAGACCTCATACTGCTCTTAATGTATAAGGAGAGTTTTTTGTTTGGATGCAATTTTTTTTGTATTGTATTAACTGTTTTGAAAAAAATCCACAGAACTACAATTCGGGTCCTCAATATGTGGTTAAAATTTCATAAAGATCCATCCATTAGTTTATTTTATAAAAAATAAAGTTGCTAAGGGTGGTTTTCATTTGCATAAAATTAATCAGCCCTTTTGACGAAAAACTTGAAATTTCCCATAGAAATAACATGGGATTTTTTTTGAAAACAACGATTTTGTCCAGGCACTTTTAGATTTAAATATACGTTTGTTAGACTTAAAAACGATTTTAAATGAAAGGTAAAACATTTTACTAGGCGCTAAGCGATTTTCATGGATAAAAATTAAGTCTAAGTATTCATTTTGACAATATTTACGGCATATCTTGATTTGCGATATTATACTAGGCATACACCGATTTACTGAAAAATGACAGCGCGATCAAAACCAGCCTTTATTAGGGTTTAGTTGCCTTATTATAACTCCAGCGTTTCTTCCTAAAGCATTATGGATGAAATGGTCCATTGAAGGTGAATTAATCTTGAAAAGTTGAATGAATCCACGCGCTGTCGAGTGTCGATAAGACGGTTAAAACCTCATTTATTTACTTTTGGTAGAGATAGGTGGATAATAAGGTTTGATTTCACTTTCTTTCGTTTCAAAAACTTAATAATAGTTAAATATAATACACTTTATATGTGTGATTTATCAGGTAATTTGTAAATTAGTTTATTTCGGTAAGCCTTGGTCAAAACAAAACTAGGGAGTTGGGACCCAAGTTTAAAAATCGAGTTTGCTGGTAACTAAGGTAACAGTACCGCTAAATAATAGTAATTTAAGATACTGTATCTAATATAGTCAAATCAAGGGAGAATAGCAATAGAGAATAACACAGTCACTTAAATATATATAGTGTTAACAATGTAGTTGTGTTCTTTAGTACACATGTGCTTTTATCTGTTACTTTTATTTTGATATCTCCATTGTATTAATTAGAAATTGGCATTTCTATCCAAATGAATAAAATCTTAAATCAGGTAATGCTTTAAAAAAGACCATGTTTACTACAGCAGATATCCACATTCCTCCCCAACATAACATTTCTGTGTAAACTGATAGCTATTAAACGCAAGAAATAACACTGTCGTCAACGGTGATTTGCCAAGTAAAGTATTAACAGTAGGCCTATACCTTTTTTTCTTAAATTAATAGTCCACAATTATTTTAATTTAATTCATAGGACTACAATTGATGACCCACTTTTAACATGTTTTACAAATGATGGCTATTGATAGTTGAAGCTGCAGTCAGTACAATTTTTAGTTTTAGTACCAACGTTACCCACAAAAGCAATGTATAATCGTCAGCCTTTTTCAGCAGTACCAGTACCTCAGAAATCCCTTTTATTACATATAGAGTTAGTAGATTATTATAATGGAAAGGTGTTGGAGGAAACAAAATAAATACAAATTCATAAGAGATAATCTTAAAGGAGGAACAATGAAAGTTGAAGAAACAAAATTCCACGAAAACATTTCTGGTGATAAAATTTTTACAAAAATTAACTATAAAAAATAAAAGTTAAATGTCAAGTGCTTTGGGTTTCATAAAAGGGTCATATAGATTCTCAGACAGGTATAGTATTTTCTCAAAGATGTCAGATTTCTACAAGTTACTATTGTTTTCTTGTATTTATGCAGATTTTTTAATTTTTGTGACAAATTTCCTGATTTTTCTGTCAGACCGAATTTTTCTTTCCCCCAATAACAGGGCTCTCACCAAAATCTCAAAAATAAATAGGGCAAAAAGGGACTTTTCACAATAAAAATAGGGTAAAATAGGGACCTTAATTTTAAAGGTAGAAACCAAAAAGGGACCACTGGTAAGACAAAATGATTACCTTAATATATTTATATGAAAATACCACAATCCCTCTAGTTCAAAACCTATTTATTAATTGCATCGACTAGTTTTTAAATTTAAGAAGTGCATGGGGTTACTGATCCTCGGGACCAGTTCATTAATTGATTCTTAAATATAGATTCTTCAAGAAATTCTATAAAAAATTGAAGAAATTATCCTGAAATTTTCATAGAATTTAAATGTTTAATAATTTTTTGTAATTTTTCAAGGATTAATTGTTATAAATAAAGTTCACAGAAAAACTATTCACAACATATTATTTTATTATTGCTATAACATTTGAAAATTTTTTTATTTTATTACATTTGAAAAGTTTTTTTTATTTTTAACTTTACATTTTAGTTTTTTTATGTATTACATTTTACATTTTTAGATATTTTACTAGCCGTTACCCGCGGCGTCGCTCGCGTGTAATAAGAACTTCCATCTAAAATGATATAAAGAATGTGTAGATTTTACTGATGACTAATATTTTTGTAGCACCCTAGGAGCGAAAGCACTCGGCACAGTCCGTCAGCCCGTCGGGATATTTTTTATTACTTTTCACGCGGACATTATTCCAGAAAGAAGGGTTTTTAAGTTTTTGGCCGCCATTTAAAAAGATGGCAACAAATCGAACCCAAAATACCATTCAGCCCGTCTATAGGATAAAGGAAACCAGTGTACTAAATATTTGTGAAATCGATTGAAACGCGCGGACTTTATTGCATAGAGAATATTTTCTTACATTTCTGGGCGCCATTTTAAAAGATGGCGAAAAATCGAACCCGAAAGACCATTCAGCCCGTCTTAAGGGTAAAGCAAACCAGTGTACTAAATATTTGTGAAATCGGTTGAAACGCGCGTACTTAATTGCTTAGAGAATATTTTTTACATTTCTGGGTGCCATTTTTTAAGATGGCGGCGGATTGGAAAAATCTTTCTTAGTACGCGCCTACTACTTATGAGTAACGTTCCTGCAAATTTTCAGCCTTCTAGGGCAAGCGGTTTGGGCTGGGCGTTGATTATCAGTCAGTCTGTCAGTCAGTCAGTCAGTCAGTCAGGACTTTGATTTATATAGATATAGATTACATTTTTTATATATTTTACACATTTTTTATATATTTTAAAACATTTTTTATATATTTTAAAACATTTTTATATATTTTAAAACATTTTTTATATATTTTAATACATTTTCTATATATTTTAATACATTTTTTATATATTTTAATACATATTTTATATTTTAATACATTTTTATATTTTAATACATTTTTTATATTTTAATACATTTTTTATATTTTAATACATTTTTTATATTTTAATACATTTTTTATATTTTAATACATTTTTTATATTTTAATACATTTTTTATATTTTAATACATTTTTTATATTTTAATACATTTTTTATATATTTTAATACCTAATTGCTTTTTATTTTTAATTTTTCCCCCCACCCCCCAACGGAATAAAACATTTTAAATGAAGTTTTTTTTTTTAAATTTTTTTTAACAATTAACGCTTGTCTCCCCTTCTACCGCTATTTCATTTTCCACCAAAACTGTTCCACCTGCAGACGGAACAGTTTCATTTGCTGCCACTTCTTCCATGGCTGGAGTCGCTTCATCCATGGCCGGAGCCGCTTCATCCATGGCCAAAGCCCTAACAGTTAAATTGGCCACATCTGTGGCCAAAGTTGCTTCATCGATTTCTTTTTGTTTAATTCCATCTTAAAAATACACGATGTTCCAAAAGGGATGCTAGGACAGATAATTAAAAAAAATGTTTCACCTTTCATTTCTGGGCAATCCTTTATAAAATGCCCAGTTTTCGGCATTTGTAGCAGGTGCGCTTGCCACCGCGCCCATAAGGTTTTTTGTCACCTTGACGACCCCCTCTACCTCTGCGACCACCTCTTCCCCGGCGACTTCCGTTATCATAATTTATGTTTCATGTTAAGCCAGTCACGGCACCATTAAAAGTCATACCAGACATTTTCGCTTGTGTCCCATTCGACCGAATCCCAATCGACCGAACGCGTTTCCCATTCAACCGAAAACAGCCCAAATGTGCGGTTTTGGGAAAATATATATCAAAATTTAAAAAGCAAACATTTTCACTTTTTTAAGGCTTTTTTTTTACCCTACAGTTTTCGTTGTATATATATATTGATGTTTGAAATGCAAAATTTAACTTTAAGAGTGATTGTTAACGGAGAGAATTGCTAATAAAGGCGACTTTCTTTACATTAATAATGGCTACTTGTTTCAATTGAATAAGAAAAAGGATAAAACTAGTTACTATAATTGTAGAAATCCCTCCTGTAAGGTTCGAATAATAGAAGTAACCTAACCTAACCTAACCAAACCTAACCTAAACCTAACCTAAACCTAACCTAACCTAACCTAACCTAACCTAACCAAACCTGACCAAACCAAACCAAACCTAACCTAACCTAACCTAAAACTAACCTAATCTAACCAAACCTGACCAAACCTAACCTAAACCTAACCAAACCTAACCTAACCTAACCAAACCTGACCAAACCTAACCTAAACCTAACCTAACCTAACCTAACCAAACCAAACCTAACCTAACCCTAACCCTAACCTAACCTAACCTAACCTAACCTAACCTAACCTAACCTAACCTAACCTAACCAAACCTGACCTAACCAAACCTGACCTAACCTAACCAAACCTGACCTAACCAAACCTGACCAAACCTGACCAAACCTGACCTAACCTAACCTAACCTAACCTAACCTAACCTAACCTAACCTAACCTAACCTAACCTAACCTAACCTAACCTAACCTAACCAAACCAAACCAAACCTAACCTAACCAAACCAAACCAAACCTAACCTAACCTAACCTAACCTAACCTAACCAAAACCTAACATAACAGTAATGTTTTGGAAAAGGCATATTATTTGAGAAGTCAATGAAGCTAAACATGAACATTTTGGAAAAGGCGTACCATAGTAAAATGATTTGTAAAATATTACTAACCTAACATAACGAACCCAAACCTAACCTAACATAACAGTAAAGTTTTGAAAAAGGCATATTATTTGAGAAGTCAATGAAGGTATAAAACATCAATATTTTGGAAAAGGCGTAACATTGTTAAATGATTTATAAAATATTACTAACCTAACTTAACCAAACCAAACCTAACCAAACATAACAGTAATGTTTTGGAAAAGGCATATTATTTGAGAAGTCAATGAAGCTAAACAAATATTTTAGAAAAGGCGTAGAATAGTTAAATGATTTATAAAATATTATTAACCTAACCTAACTTAACTTACAATTTCCATCTCTGGGTTTGAACCCGAGCCTCTGAATTAAAAGCCTGATATTCTACCATGCTGCTGCGGTGATTCGAAATCCTCACAAACATTTAATTAACTAATTCTTTCAAATAAATTCCATTCAGCAGAAACCCGCCATTGGGCTGGAAATTTAAATATATTCTCCATAAAAAACCAAAAAGCGGTTTCGGTCGAATGGGATTCGGTCCAATGGGATAATACCACATTTTCTACCAAAAAAATTCACAAATTTATTATTTTAACATTAATTATTTTGCTCACAGTACATTTTTGAACTAGCTTATATTATTAAACATTCAAATTTTTAAAAATAAGTCTATTTTATAATAAAATCTATAAAAAATTTAACAATTTTTGCATACAACTTACTTTAGATGAGGTTAGTTCAAGTTTTCTGACCGTTATGAAATTTTTAAAAAAAAGGACGCCAAGAATTCGTCAGTAGCGCCGGCTAGGTTACGTCATTAGCGCCGGCTAGGTTAGCGGTGGACTTTCGTAACCGACCAATCAAAATTGTTTTTTCTGCTTTGCATAAATTTTTTTTTGCTCCTTTATTTATGACGAGCTAAGGCCTAAGTGACCTTTCAGCTCCAACTTTAAACAGAAACTTTGGACAGAAACGCACGTATAACTAAATTGTTTATTTAATTTGTTCATGATATCGGATTAGATAGTGTTAACAACGTTTTCTGTACGATTTTCAAAATTTTAAAAAGGAAACTGTAATTTTTTGTGGCTTTTTAAAAACTTAAAAATATTTATTCCTTAAGCCTTGGTGTACGTTTGTTTATGGGTGGTGTGTACGTCTGTTACTGTTAGGTTAGTGTTATAGTCACTCACGGTGTTTAGAACATGGGAAAAGGTACTTGCATTATAGAAAATTGCCGAAATAATGATTCATCGCTCACTTATCACGCATTACCTAAAGATAAGGATCTGAAACGGAAATGGTTTCATGCCATAACTGTGGCATTAGGAACCAAACCAGCTGATTCTAAAGTCTCACTTCTATGCTCAAAACATTTTTTGAAAACTGATTATTTACCCACTGGGCCTTTACGTCGCAAACACCTTAAACAATTTGCGGTTCCTTCTATTTTTGAAAACACGAAAATGTCCGATGCATTAAAGTTAGCTGACGCCAGTCAAACTCAAAGAAAATGTGCCTTTTCACATAGAATTATCAAAGAACAATTAAATTTTTCGGAAGAAATGCAACCATTACGTGTTTATCAAGGAAAGTATGACATTGCATCAAACTGTAATTTGAAAGATCCACTATTATCTGTTGTTGATAAGCAACCCCAAGGTGAACCCAGTTTTGGTGAAATATCTCCAAAATTGTTCCATAATTCAAATACACTAAATGAAGTTGAACTTATGAGAAAAGAAATTGACCTGATAACAGTTAAAAGTAAAAAAAAATTACATTTGAGAGACTTATAAATGACAATAACAGTATCAAATATTTTTCTGGCTTTCCTTCTTTCAAAATGGTTTGGGCATATTATCAACTTTTGCTACCAGAGTGTACTAAACTAAATTATGTTCGACAAGATTCTTCTCAAGTGACTAATAGTACAGATGAAGTTTTTGATAAAGTTGTGAAATTTGCGGGACCAGGAAAACTGAATCCAATGGAAGAATTTTTCATGACGCTTGTACGACTCAGGCGAGGAACAATATTTAGCCTACTTATACAATTTATCACAAGACTATGTGTCTATAATCCTAAATACATGGATTTTGTTTCTTTTTGAGTGCATCCCAAATTTGCCAAGATGCCAAACATCAAAATTAGCTAATGCCCTGGAAATTAAGAAAATGAAACAAAAGCACCCTGGCTTGAGACTAATTATTGATAGAGCCGGTACTGGATGCAGAATTTGAACTGGAAAAGCTGTCAGGACCAGAAGCCCAAGTAAATTATAAACAGGCTAATACAATGAAAGCTCTTATTGGAATGGCGCCCTACGGACACATAACTTTCTGTTCTAACCTCTATGCGGGAGATATTTCTGAAAAGAACCTGTTTTTACAGTGTGGTATTTTAGAAACACTAGATAAAGGCGACGTTATAATGTCTAACTGTAATTTTGATGTTGCAAAAGAACTAGCATGCAGAAAGGTTAAACTTGTTATTCCTGACTTTCTAAAACAACAGGGTATTGGGAAGGTCAAAGAATTCCAAATTTTAAAGGGACATATACCCAGGGCTTTGTCACCTATGCTAGAGAAAATTTACATTCTTTGTTGTTATTTGTCTAACCTAATTTAGTAACAAAGCTAAGAAATGCTTACAATAATGTATTTTTTTGGTAAAATAAGTGTACTTTTTCCCTTATATATATATATATATATATATATATATATATATATATATATATATATATATATATATATATATATATATATATATATATATATATATATATAATTCTGTTCTTTGTGCTGCTCATTTCACGTCACATTTTTAAAGCATACGAAATTAAAAATAAGAACACTCAAAACAAAAATAGTTTTTTTTCTCCATAACGCAGATTTTTGGGTGTCTGGTAAACTTCAGGGAATGTTAAATTTTACTTCACCAATTTGTTTTTCTAAAATACGCTAGATGGCGAACGTGGCGCCTCGCTCGGCGCGTATAGGGATAGTTCTGGTGAGCATATGCAATAACGTCATGAACTTGACCTGTGAGGATTTTTTCAATGGAGATTTTGACAGACTCAGCGGGTATTGGCAAGGGCTTAAAATTGGGACTCGGTACCCTTTCAGGTCCTGGAAACTTTTTAGATGTATATCTATTTTTCTTACAGTCTCTAGTATAATTGAAAAGTGTGTAGCTTCTTTTTCATATTATTCTTTACTTTCTTAGGTCAACCCAAATCAGTTTATTTCTTTCAAATTTTTGCTGGGCAGAGTGATGCACATTAAAATTGTTCTTTCCTTTGAAACTTCAATTTTGGCTTGATAAATTCTAAATATATATTTTTATGCCCATTTCATGTAGTTTCTTGAGAATGCTAAGTCTTTTTCCATTTCATGGTTGAGTACAAATTAATACTATCTATCACATCATTACATTGAAAAGCATTGTTTAGGACTAACCTAACACTTTCCGGTAGAATTTGTTCATCCCTAGCGAATGACTGATTATAGTCACTCTGTGATAAAACATCACTTGTGTAAATATTAAGAGCAACTTTGATTCTACCTTTCTTGTGTAAAGCAATTAAGAGCAGAATTTAGGGCGCTAGCTATCAATTTCAATGTAAAATTACATAGCTCTTCAATTGTCAATTCTCTGTGTATGATTGACACCTCTTTTACATGGCACATTTCTTCAAATGGAATTGGAACATACATTTCTTTGGCAAAATTTCCATCAACTTTATTTTTTTGCATTGTTGATTCACTTTAGTACAACTTAAATCACCTAGTCCTGAGATATTATTCCAATACAGTGTTTACATTTTTTCAAAAGTCTAGATTTCTGGGACCATGATATTTTGAAACTTACAGATACATTCAACAAATATGTCAGCTCGTGTGGATCTTCTTTTAGGTCACTTATTTTCAAATACAATGTTTGTTTTTTCAAACGTTTTCTGCCCTTTTATTGACTTTACAATATTCTGCTTACATTTTAAGACATGGTCACCTTCCACTTAACATCTCTTTCTGTCACTTTCTTTCTACAAACGCTGCATACTCTAAAATTTCACAGAATTACAAATGTTGAATAAACGTTTCTTTACCAACTTCAAAATCCATGATTTAAATGTAATTTTGTAGGTTAAAAACTTATAAAAAACCTTATATGACTGCTACCAACTTTAACTGTGATACAGCCGCCATCTTGATTTTTAATAGGGCCTGCCCCCTCGCACTTTGTCCTCTTTAAAGTTCACTTTTCACAATTTCGAACTTTGCCCTCTTTAAAGTTCACTTTTAGGCGGCAACTTTCCGATGCAGGCTTAAGGTTCGTATTATCTTCTTAAAAACCTGTATATTCTTATTTATATTACTTCAAATTATGTATTTAGAAGTATTTTAAGGGTTAATAGGTTTTATTTAAACTAACTTTTACAAAGTTTCTGCTTAATTATATTTTTTTCTTGGCAGTTTTCTTTTTGTTCATATTAATGATAAGCCTATTTTTTATTACTTTAATTTTTTATTTTTTACATCATCGAAATCTGAGTGTTTTGCAAAGGGTTCTTTGTGTACTTTTGAATTCAAACGATTCTTTGTGTACCTTTGCAAATTCAAAGGGTTCTTTGTGTACCTGTGCGAATTCAAAGGGTTCTTTGTGTACCTGTGCGAATTCAAAGGGTTCTTTGTGTACCTTTGCAAATTCAAAGGATTCTTTGTGTACCTTTGCAAATTCAAAGGGTTCTTTGTGTACTTTTGCAATTTCAAAGGGTTCTTTGTGTACCTTTGCAAGTATCTTTTTAAATTAAAAGGGTTGTTTGCATACCTTTACAAAATCAAAGGGTTATTTGCATACCTTTACAAAATCAAAGGGTTCTTTGTGCATAATTTTATTAGATTTTTTTTGTGGATCCAAATTTCAAATCTTTGTGTCTCATACATATTTGACTCAAGTCATCTATTGTAATATAGCTATTTTTGACTATTTCAAATGGTTTCCCGAGAAGTAGCTAATCGAATATTAGCCACTCAAATAAAGAAAAAGAAGAGAGCGCTAGCTAAGTTGAAATTAAAATTGGAAACGAAAGTTTTGCGAAAAAAGGAAGCTAAGCGAATTAAAAATAAGGAATATTATTTGAAAAACAAAGATAATTTGCAGAAAAGAAATGCAAATAACTATGTTTTGCGTAAATCTGCGCCTCTTACAGCTAAAGGTTGTAAAAGGGCTATGGCACCAGGTGGCAGCACTAATGTGGGTTTTTGCTCTAAAAAAATAAAACCCAAACATATACCAACTAAACAAGATAAATTTGGTTTTGCGAAAAAGCTCCTCAATGCGGGGATTTTCAAAACCAA
Organism: Phalangium opilio; assembly: GCA_019434445.1. Classification (NCBI taxonomy): domain Eukaryota; kingdom Metazoa; phylum Arthropoda; class Arachnida; order Opiliones; family Phalangiidae; genus Phalangium; species Phalangium opilio. The sequence goes on from JAEQBA010002761.1 coordinate 22,442, forward strand.
AAACAAAAAAATTATAGCTGAAAGCTATAAAAGGTTTCTAGTTAAACGTCTAACAGAAAGACTGACGGCATCGAAATCTTTTGACGGTGAGACTAAAAATAGACGCACAAAGTCTATCTCTCACAAGCTAAAATGCCAAGTGCTAGCTGGTAAAATATTGCATTTGAAAAGGCAATTGTATTCCGCTTACCACGCCCATCTAACGGGTATTGTTAGTGAATTTAAGGATTTTGTCGAGAAAATCAAAGAAATTGGGTCCATTGATAGTGACAATTTGGCAGACGTTGTGGGTGGGAAAAGGCTTCACAGTAGCCTGAAAGAGGCCTATTTCCATGAAACTACCTATTGTTTGATTGGAAATAATGGAAAAATAATGAAAAATGGCGATGATTCACATTACAGCAAAATTTTTCAATTGGATTCTGATGGTCGTGTACGAAAAGTTCTGAGAGACCGTGTTACCAGTTCGACAAAAGAATTGTTTGTTGATGAAATGGGAAATTTCGTTGACATAAAAAACAATAACGAGACTAGTAACGTTGAACGAGTTTTACAAGTTAATGAGTCGAGAGTTGTTACGAATCTTTTTAACATTGTTGAAACTGAAGAGAAGAATCCAAAAGCAAATTTTGTGATCAATGAAGGTGGGTTTATTGAAAACCAAAACAAAACTGTATATTGGGAATGCAGTGATATTTGTAATGTTCGAACTCGAGCCATTGCAAAAGTACTAGCTTTCGTAAACACAGTTGCCAATGCGAATGAAAAATCTTTGACTAAAATTTTTGAGTCTGATTTGGACCTTTGCGAATTAAGAAAAGAATTTTGCAAAAAATCAAACGTGTTTATACCACCAGATGGAGCCGAAGTAATGGTGAGAATAGTTCCGTTGCTAGGACACACCTCTTACTGCGCTGATAGCGAAGAGTGTCAAAGTCATTTGCGTTCTTTCGCTGAATTGGCTCCTCATTATTCGGGAATTAGAACTATTCTGAATAAGATGTATCAAGTCAAAGCGTTGCTCAACGCGTTAACTAAAATTTCAACTGAAATTGAATGTGGTGATTACGATTCTCTGACGAATGTCATCGTGCAATCGAGAAAAATCCTAGCCACACGTGCGAAAAATTTAAATAACGAACAAAACAATGCTCCCACAGGAAGCGTTAACGCTCCTCGGCCCACTCTCGATGAAAGTGAAATCTTGAGTCTTTACAATGCTAAACACCAATGAGTTTCACGACACGCCTTGCGACTGCTGTTTTAGATTACTGAAAAAAACTGAGTTAAGAGCTGTAGAAAAACAAGTAAACAGTGCTTTTTTTGATAACGAGGCCTATCTTATTTTAAGAGCTGGCTGGATAATGAATAATTCGGACGCTAGAGAAGCAGACATGCTTCTAGGTCGTTACTGCGCTACGGATTTGGGAAAGGGTAAACATCCCATTAGATGTTTTCTGAACAACTTGGCGGTTGACAATCCTCCGCCAGATGTCACCAATTTAAACATGTTCGAGAAAGTTTTAATTCAGCTTGTGAAGCCCTTCCACACAAACGTGAAGTTTGGTACGGTTAAAGCTTTAAAGAGAAGAGTAATTTATCTTCCAATACCAGTGGAAAAAAATTTGAAAATGATTCCCAAGACGTTGCCCCAAAATCACGAACTGCATATCTTTGTAAATGGCGTTCCCACTGCGGACAAAAAGGTTTGGCAGCAGGTGGTTTGCCTCGAAAAAGTGTTGAAAGCGTTCAGTGTGCTGGAAAAAATTAATCCTTTTTACAAACACATTGATATTACGGCAATGAACGAGGATTATATTTGTGGGACGCAAAATATTGATGGCGGGGAAAATTCATTGATTCCCAATGAATTACTGAGCGTAGCAGATCCAATTGCGCTGATCAACGATGACTGTGATGCGGTGCCACGTGGTTCCGCTGCGCTTCCAGTGGATTGCAATCATGACATGCAAGTTGACCAAAACGCTTCAAATATGAGCGTTGAGAGTGAAAATCAGTTGACCCATGCAGCAGATGACTACGCAATTATAACACAACCCGAGGCTTTGTTGCGAAAACTTTCTGAAGGCGAAGCCAATGAAATGTACGATCATTACTCTATTCATCCGGTGAACGTCCAACCGTCGAAGGATTTATTGGGTGCTTACCAAATGAAGCGCGTCGAGGCCGAGCCGGTTAGCACTTGGGACAAAAAACTGGAATACATGAGCTTCGTTCATTTGTTCCCTCGGGGTCGCTTTGGCAAGCACGATGATAGACCATTTGGGAAAATAACGGAAACCGAGTATCGTTTATCCCGTATTTTGAACAAAAGTCTAATTTTTAGACTAGCGCCTATCTCTTCCACTCTTATCAAGAATGCGAAATGAAAGCGATTTCTAGCAGTTTGAACTACGTTCTTCGTGTTAGAAAACCCATGCCAATTGGTGTTGAAAATTTGCTCAATCGAGTTGAATCTGGCGATAAAGAACTTGAGAGTAATTTAGCTACTTTCTTGGGTCATATTCGAGGAACGAAGGACTACTGGTATAAAGTTCTTAGGGACGTTTTAGCGATGATTCGGGAATTTGGTCCTCCCACCTGGCTTTTAACTTTTAATCCGGCCGAGTACGATGATATGGAACTGCACCATCACTTGAGAAAAGTGAATTCAGACGTTCCAGGAGTAGAGTCTATGACGGTGGCTGAATTGTGGAATTTAGACCCACTTAGCGTCAATTTGCACTTTCACAACAAAGTGCGGTCGCTGTTGAACAACTTTGTCTTGTGCAAGCAAAATCCAGTTCTTGGCATGATAGAACATAATTTTTGGAGGTTTGAATACCAATCTCGGGGTTTACCTCACTATCATATGCATTTGTGGGCCAAGGACGCTCCAAAGATTGAAACTTCTTCGACCGAGACTATTTTGGATTACGTGCAAAAACACGTCACGTGTTCGATGCCAAGAGCATCGGTAAGTCCGGAACTGCAACGGCTGGTAAAAAAATTCCAAACTCACAAATGCACCTCCAGTTGTTATAAGAAGGTGAAAAATTCTAAAAAAGGATTGAAAGTGTGTCGTTACGGTTTCCCTCGAAACGTAACAAACATTGCCACTATGAATTCTGTTAGATCAGTTACTCGTCGCCGTAAAATGAAAAGGTGCAGAAACGACTGTACGACTTGCCGAGAAAACAGCACGAAGTTTTAATCAATGATTACAATCCCACGCTACTTTTGGCTTCCAAAGCCAACATGGATTTGCAATTTGTCGCTGACAAATCGGAAATAGTGGCAAACTATGTCACGGCTTACGTGACAAAGGGAGACCGGGCTGACATGGACAAAACTTTTGCCGAGTTAGGCAACGAAAGTTTGTCCAAAAAATTATTTGCCTATAGATTGAAATCTTTGACGTGCAAGCAAATAGGAATTTACGAAGCTCTCGATATGATGCTGGGCCAAGACCTTTACAACAAGTCCGACTGCACTAAATTTATTAACACTAACTTAAAAGAAAACCGATCGAGAGTTTTGAAAGGTTACAAGGAACTCGCGCTTTTGAGGGAAACTGACCCCGAAAGCACGGACACTTGCCAAAAAGGGTTCGTCGACGACAAATATCCGAATCGTCCTGACAGCTTGGAAAATCTTAGTTTGCGGGAATTTGGTCAGTTTTACGATTATGCGATGCGTTCTGAGGGTGTCGAGAAAAATGCGAATGTAATCCAGTTGAAAAACAATCTGGGTTTCATGAGAAAGAGAATTAAGCCCTACATTGACGACCCGATAGAGGAGAAAGAAAGTTATTGTCACGCTCTACTGATCCTCTTCAAACCGTGGCGTGACGAAAATGAGCTATTAGGCGAGTTTGAAACCTACGCGGATGCTTTCGAAAACTCGCTTTCGGTGTTAAAAGATATGAGAGAATATCACGAGAAACTCTCGGTTTCCAAAGAAGTTGAAAAGAAACGGAAGGCTTCTAAAAAGGCGACTGAGCCAGAAACCATAGTTTCTGAGGCCGAAAGTGAAGACGATGAAAATGCGCTACAAGGGAAAGAAATTGTTATCGAAACTGAACACGCGATGGCTGATGTGGAAGCTGCCATGGAAGTCAATTTCGAGACTGATGATGACAATGTGGCGTTACTAAACTCGGATCAAAGGCGAATATATGATCTCATCATGGATCACTTATCCCAAGAGGAAGAAAAATCTGGAAACAAGTGCCTTTTTGTGTCGGGACCTGGTGGCACTGGCAAATCGTTTCTTATCGACACTCTCGCCAACGCCGTAAGGCGACGCTTTCAAAATCCTGCTAGCGTGGCAATTGCCGCGCCAACGGGTTTGGCAGCGTTGAATGTTAATGGCGTAACATTACACAGATTACTAATGTTGCCGGTAGATCATAGGCGTATTTCCGAATACCATTCCCTAAGTTCTGACAATATGAGCATTATGAAAGAAACTTTGGGAAATTTAAAACTGTTAATTATTGATGAAATTTCCATGGTCTCGTCGGTGTTACTGACTCCAGAAATTTATAACTACACGAAGTGAGGGACTCTATCGCTTAGAATAGGGACCGTCTCTGCTGGAAAGATTTTACGTAAAGGGGGATTAAAACTTCCGTTCCCCTTTCCGAGTTTATTTTTCCCGCTTTCTTCGCTCTTAAACGCTTCAAAAAGTGGGAGGTTCTCCTTGGTGGCTGATTGGAGCGTTTTTAAATATGTCAGCCAATAGCCATATGGATGAACACGTGACTAACAAATCGTCTGCTACTCTAGCCTCTTCTTTAACCTAGGGTTAGTCGTGGACTCGTGGGTTCTAATTACGTTATTCAGCCTTGTTAAAATTGGTTAATCAACTTAATCATGGAAGGACTCGGAGTATCAATTTTAAATAAAGTCTCGGTAGGAATACAGTGCAATACAAATGCTAAAATTATCAGAGATAAAGGTTTTCAAACAATAAGAGAAAGAAACCCCATAACTAAACGAGCTAACAAAAACACCCAGACTATGGCTGAAAAAATTAAACCTGGCCTTATTATTAAAAACAAATCTAAAGATGCTTCTGTTCTGTGAAGAGCATCATCAAGTGGTAAGGTATAAATCTAGTTTTAAAATAAACACATGTTTATGTCTAGTTACGAAATTCAGATTTCACCTCACAAACCCCAAATCTGAGCATAAATAATTCAACTCAGACCAACGACTTGGTAACAAATTCGATTGAAAAGGGTATATTTGCCTATATGGGTATCAGAGCAACTTTTCTGCAAGATATTGTGGACCAATGTCACACCCTTGATCTGAACCTGAAGGTAAATCTATTTGGATTTAATCATAAATTCCCTGTTTAATCCAATTTATTACATTTACAATATAAATGTACTTAATATTTTTAGTGTTTCCTTAATACTCGCCGAGAAAGAACCATTTCAATATCAAATGGGCTAAATGTGGGACTTCTGCCAGAAGATATAGATCCGATTCAGTTGATTATTACTGAAACAGGGAAATGCACCATAATCATCCCTTTTCGACCTGTTGAAGCGAAGCAGTTCTTAAATATTGAAAATGAAACTATTAACACGGTTGATGTGGAGGCTGCACTAACCTTGTGAAAGGCTACAAACTTAAATTTTGCCCTGGCATAAAGTGTAATGCTGATTTAGCTTCTGGACCAAACCATAAAATATTTTTGGAACCATTTCCTAGAGTCCAGTCAACCCAGTGCGAAGTTTTTTACACTTCTAACAATAAATCTGAAGTTGGGCAGTGCACACACTGTTTTAGGAGTTCCAAAGTTCTGTCCAACAAGAAAAAACGTAAACTGGAAGAGGATCCGATTAGAAAAACCAAGAGAACCAAAGTTGAAAGCAAATACCCTATAAGTAAATTAACTCCAAAAAGCCTTAAATCAAGATTAGAGAGTATTGAAAAAGCCGAAGATTTTTGAATAAGAGGGTTGCAAAGCTTGAGGCTCAGCTTGAACATAAAGATATGTTGCTAAACTCTGAACAATCTGATGAAATTGACTCCATTCTTAACGTTTTAAATTCGGATTTTAAAAATGATGTCCAAAAGGCTATCGAATCGGGAGAAAATTCTGAATTATTAAAATTGGCATGGCAACGAGATAGTGAAAAGAAACAAAATGATGACAAAAAAGCTTTCTTTAAGGATCAAAGGAACTGCGAAGAAAGCCACAATGGAAATCGTTGGAGTCCAATAACTATTAGAATAGCTCTAGCGGTATTTTCTAGAAGCCCAGCAGCTTACAAGGCATTGAAGACTTTCAAAATTTTCAAATTACCGAGCGCTAGCACTTTGAAAAAAAGGTCCCAAGTTTATGATAACACGCCTGGCGTTAATCATAAATACCTCTGCGAACAACAACAGAAGTACGAAGATTTTAAGCGCTTGAAAGAAGTTAAAGGTTTACCAATTCCAAAAGCCGATGGAGTGCTAATCTTCGATGAAGTGAAGGTTATTGAAAAATTAATTTGGAATTCCAAAAATCATCAATTTATTGGCTTTGCTACGGAAGAAAAAGAATTTCCCCTTTTAAATGATATTTCCAACGATATGTCTGAACCAAAACCAACCCAATACGTTCTTCAGTTTCTCTGGCGTGATCTAACATCTAACTTTGATTTAATTGGTCCATATTTCACCTTTGGTTCTCCTGTTAAGCACGATAAACTGCTGCCCTGTATTCTTGAAACTTTACGTTCTTTAAACGCTTACAATTTTGGAACGTCAATTCTAATGTGCGATGGTGCGAGCTTCAACCTGGCTGTTATTAAAAAGACCATGGATGGCGCAAAAAGGCTTTTTCTTACACGATTGAAGACGCTGAAAATAATTACGAGGTTAATCCTAGTTTTGATAACCCTTTCTGGCCAGGGCGAAAACTCTATTGGATGATCTGTCCTTCTCATGAATTAAAAAGTCTCATTAATTCTCTGCACTCTACTCACAGTTTAAGAACTAAAAACTTCCAAAGGAACGGAGTCAAATTTGGTTGGCAGAATTTAAAAGATATGTATGAAAGGGAAGTAGCTCGACAAAAAACGGTCTTTTGCGGTATGTCCCAAAAATGCATACGAGTTATATAATAAGAGATGCCTGGACGAAATTGAACGTCAAACCAGCCAAAATAATGCAGCAGCCACAGGTTCTATCAGAAATATACGCGCATTCTCATAACCCCAACGAATTTCTACCTGATCGCAAGAGTTCATACGAATGCTACCTCTACTTAAGAGCCTGCAGCCAGTTATTTGAGAATGGGTTTTTATCTAAAGACCGAATTTTCTCAATGGCTGATAAAGAATTGATGTCATAAAAGAAGGCTATACATACTTTGCTGATTGGCTCACTGAAAGTTTAAAAAAAGACCCAGAAATAAATCTACAAACTCCTAAACAAGATGCCTTCCTTGCTTGGCAAACCTGGGACTTACTGCGAATTACAGTCTTTGGCTTCCTTAAGTTTTCAGAAGACTTCCTTAACAGATATCCAGACAATTTTATATCACCATCGCGAATAATTGGAAGTGCCGTTGAGTCGCTCTTTTCGCAACTTAAATATGCTAGTGGTAGTAAGCTCACGGGTATAAATTACAGCTCTACGCAAAAAGCAGTAAGAATAGTAAAAAACATTCACAGTGGGAATTTTTCCAATACCGAGTATCGGGATGACAACCTGGGCCTGGAAGACATTAAACTATAAAACTGCATTACATTTTCACATTAAATACAATTAGGATAATTGATTTAAAAATAATCATTGCCCATTGCCACATTTGAGTAAAACTTGAATAGGAACTGTCATTTCTTAATTTTTGAAAGCATTAAATAATTAAATATTTTTAAAACAATTTTTTCGATTTTAAATGTATCACAGATATTTTTTTTTGACTATTTTGATCACAAGTTAAACCATTAGGTTTTTTGTTACATTTTGTACTTTTGGTTTAGTTTCGATATTGATGGGTTGCCATTTTGGTTTAGTTTTCTTATTCACAGCTACCTTTGGGGTTTTCTTTTCAGTCTTCTTATTTACAGCAACCTTTGGGTTTTTCTTTTCAGCCTTCTTATTTACCGCAACCTTTGGGTTTTTCTTTCCAGCCTTCTTATTACAGCAACTTTTGGGGTTTTCTTTTCAGCCTTCTTTGAAACTTCCGTTTTATTAATTTTTGGAGCTTTCCTTTGATTTAACTTTGGGGTTTTCGTGGTACATTCTTGATTATCTAATTTTTCGGGTGATTTTCTTTTCCTTTACCAATTTTAACTTTTTCCTCTTTTTTGCCCCTTTGGTTTCTTTAGAGTCTTTTTTGACAGTTTTAGTTTTGGCATAAAGCTTCTTCAGTTGACTATATAAATTGTCTCGGAGATTGTGGCCCCCTTTGCTAATACTTCCACTGCAAACACTGATGAATTCCTGAATTCTTGCATGCGTCAATTTTCTCAGCCAGATCTTATAAAAGAAGGTTAAACTCTCTCGGTCAAATTGCGTCAACAAGTCAGGAATGCACTCTACTCCTTCCCAGAATAATCTTTCAATTTTTTGGTTTTCTTTAACTTCAGATACACACACCTTTTATAAAAATAAAAATAAAATTAACTAGCTGCTTGTAATCAATAGCCTAAGTATTTAGTTAATCTACCTTGATCATGTCTTTCCCGTGTTCACTTAAAGCGTCAGAGTTTGCAAATAAACGAACAGTGTTATTTACTTCCTTTACAAAATCTCTCAAACTCTCTTTAGGAAAAAACATTCCACCTCTATCTTGTTGTTTCAATTCGATTGGTAGTTGCTGTTCTTTCTCTTCATCGTCTAGTGAAATTTTGAAACACAGTCTATAGACATTCTGATATAGAATTTTAGTTTTCATATTGTAGTGATCTGAACTCCTTAATCGTTTAGACACCCTCCACATCTCCCCCAAAGTTCCTCCGCCAAGTCTCAAAATTCCACATAAACTTTCTTGCAAGAAGTTTGAAGGTCTAACTTTAATTTCTTCATTCTTTTCAAAAACTTTTGTCTCTTCTTTGGTATATTTATCATCATCACAGCTCTCCAAATCGACGGTTTCATTATCACAGTTTTCAACAATATTTTTATCACAACGGGAAAATCTAATAGGATAATTTAATAAGATTTGATACCTTTCCATGCACTACAATAAAGAAAAGATCTAAATACCTGTATAAACTACACAAGTAAAAGTTGAATAACTCTTGCACATCTTTACTGTTCATTTCATCAAATTCAAAATTAAATTCTTCCCTTAATGTATTTGCTATTTTTAGGAACTGAAGTACTTCTGCTTTATCATTGGCATAAGTATAAATATTTCGAAGAAAATACTCAAAACTCTGAGACTCAATAATTTTGTTATGAATTGACATTCGCTTTTCACTTAAAGCTATATGAAGCTCTTTTTTTTGATTCTTCTTTAATGTGCTCAATAAGATCTTTCACATTTATATCCATTTCGAATGAAATTTCTTCAAAACTTGGGCTAGGAACTCATTACCAAATAACAAATATCAACAACAACATGCTTTCTAGGCCTTCGCGAAGTTCGTGTGATTGAAGAAGCAGACGACGGGACGAAATAGCCACGCCCTCGAATAGTTTTAGTTCTGATCGTCAGGTAGCGACACTAAATTTGTTTCCCCTCTTTCGCGTTTAGCCGCCACTAGGTGGGAGATAGTCACCTAGAATGGGTGAGCTTTCTACGTGAGAGGTACATGCCAAGCGCATAGTCCTTCACTTCCGATAGTTTTTAAATTTCTGATAATAAATGAAAT
>JAEQBA010002762.1:0-44511 GCA_019434445.1 Phalangium opilio
GGATATTCAATTAATGTTCTAGTGAGAACTGGATCATTAAAGTAAAAATTTGTTTGATTTGAATGCATAGGCTTTTTAGAAATTTTCTACACCCGCTGAGAAGTCATTCTTGATGACTTGAAATTCTTTGACACTCTTGGTCACTCAATGCATCTAGAACCTTGGCTTTAAAATAGATTTGATTCAGCAGGATAACTTTGCCTCATAATTAACGTTCATGTGATTTAAATCGGTTCTGCTTTTAATGTATTGTCGATCATTTGAAACACATTAAAAGGTTCTTGAATGTTAATAAAACTTTCTCATGAACTGTCGCAATTACAACTTTTGAAGATTGAAAATATTCGTTCAAGCTAGTGAATTTTGGCAGAACCCATTGAAGAAATAATTAAAAGAGTTTGATGCTTGGATCGTGAAGAGTTTTACAAATTTCTTCAGCAGCTATCAATTTGTCCCTTTTTCTCATATTTGAAAGAAAAAAATCAACGCATCCCACAACTCAAAATTTCTGTAATTAACTGTGACAAGAGAAAGTCACCTCGTTTGAGAAGGGTGCAAAATTTTTGGATGGGAATATCCAAAATATCTTAAATTATTTTGAGTTCTGACAAGCGCGTGTTAAAGCGGTATATATGTTGCTGGCAAGGTCCTCGTATCGTCGAGGAAGCAGCACTCGCTAGAACGCAACGCCATTGAACCAATATTGAGCACATATGGGGTGTAATATCTAACCAACAAATAACTAATATTTAACCGACATAGGAACAAAGTCAAACATTATTGGCTCATTTGAACACAATATAGAGGCTAGAATTTTTACTTCTCCGAGTGAAGTAAGCCCCGTAGAGGTTCTGTTCTCGACGTATCGGGGTGTGTGTGTCAGTTTTTAACCCAAGAGACAGCGTTCACAATTTCCAAATCTGAACAAAACTGTTCTCAATTTCCGGACCGCATTCACAATTCACGAAAATCTGGAGAATTGTAAGGCTATTGACACACGTAAACAAGCCAATATTCAATTGTGTGTCTTATCAAAGCTTTTTAACTACATCACCTTTTGGACTTTCACTCTGATTTTATTTACGGTAGATCATTTAAGAATTGCAAAAGATAGCGCTATTCACTCATTAGGCTAGGGTGTAGAGGGGCTATTCACTCGTACGATGTGGCTACTAATGAGCCCTTGGGCCGTCTTGTTTTATAATATTTCCTTGGTACTATGTTTTCGTTTTGTTTTCTTTACCATTAATAGCTACTTTTTTATTTCCGTCAGTGAAGTAAAATAAATACTATTCCCGTCTTGAGAGTCGTTAAAAATGTATTCGGCTTTCTCTTGGGATATAACTGTTCCAGAGTAGTCACATCTTATTTCTCCTATAAAATAATATTTTTATATTTTTAAGTATTTTTCATAACAGAACGTACCATTCTTAAATATTTTTGTAAAGAAAACGCCCACAACATTTTCAGTAGCGTCCCCTTTTGACAGACCTGGCCATTCTTGGGAATCTATTAGTTTCTCGACGTCTTTTTCGTCATCTTTCCTACGTGCTTTCTGTGAAAAGTGTACCTTAACATTTTGTATTCACTTTATCACAGTTTTGGAAATTTTTACTTACCACCGTTCTTTCGATTTCCTTCATGGCACGATTGAGAGTTTTTGCAGACATAAAATTTTGCTTAATTAAGTAAGCTGTCACTTCCGAAACTGAGGGTAGAATTTCAAATCTTATTTTTCTGTAGCTGTAAAAACCATAAATGTAAAGGTGTCTTACTTTCTAATAAACCTTGAATTATACTAATTTGTTTTTATGTCAAAAACTATCACTTTTCTGTGCATATATGCCATGCACTTATTAATGAACTAAAAATATCCTTGATTTTACTATTAAAATTTTACTTCGCTAGTTACTTTCCTTATTTCTTGATTTCTGCTTTTAGATACCTTTCGAATTTAACGGTTTGAGATACCTTTCGAATTTAACGGTTTGAGATACCTTTCGAATTTAACAGTCTTAAAAAGTTATCCTTAACATTTCTATAATATAAGTCGTTAATATTTTACCTTAGCATGATTATTTCAATTCTGGATCAAATTTCCTAGCTTTTAATTTAACATTATGTCCCTCTACTTCTAAATACCCATTTTTCAAAACTTTACTTGATTGACTTGAAACAAATTCTATATCAGCTGATGACAAGAGAAAATTAATCAATTCTTCCTATACTTCTGTATATTATTCCTAGACCTTGATGTTGTAGATTTTCGAGTTCTGTAAATTATTTTTTCTGACAGTACTTAGCGTAATTTAATTTTTGAAACCATTTTTCTTGGTTAACTGACGCCAGGCAAGAAAAACGTTCACTCATACTTAGTCTCCGCATAAATTTACGAAGCCTTTCAAATCATTAATTTACTCGCAATGTAGGTACCCTTTTATTTTCTTTCCTTGATATAATATAAATTTATATCTTCGTTTGAAGAAATGTTTTACTTCATCACAAATTTTTTAGAATTTATTAAAATTACTTACAAATGGGCTACCCTCAATGTTTGTTCGGCGTAGTGCCATCCGTCCTTTATTGTCTTTTATTGACATTTTAAAATGGCAGGCGGGTTTTTCGACTTTAGCATTTCATTTATTTTTTTCAAAAGATGGAAAAGAGTTTTTCGTTGTTGACTGAAAACACTCTTGTACTAGTTTCCTTAGTTCCGTGGATTAACCTCCGGAGTCAGATTGCGCTTCAGAATATAAAAATAGTTTTGTTAAAGCAAAATATGGTGAAAATAAAACTCTTTTCTTAAAACAAAAACAACTTTGAGCTAAGAAAGTTCAAATAATTTAAATTCAGCCTTCCACGTTACTTTGATGGTGAGCAATTTTTATTTTCAAGTCTCAATCTAACGCTAACCATTAATGAAAGGTCCAAAAATTAATTACTAGAACTACATTCACGTTAAATAATCGTAAAATTCCTTAAGTCGATAAAAATTATTTAATATTTTGAACTGTTACAACTACGCAAAATTTACATAAGTTTGCTTACATTTTTCGCTGACTGTCAAGGGCGAAGAGTTCGAAGAATTTTCATTCATTATATGAGGCCAAGCTACGCGACTAGGTGATGCTCCCTGGTTTATGTCTGTATTGAAACATAAAAGAGATAATAATAAAGGTGAGAAACAAATTATTTATAATTTTGCAGTCGCGGATAAGTTTGTTTTTGAAAGTTATATCCATCTTCAATATCAGTTTCAATGCATTTAGGCTAACTGAGCTAAAATCAAGACTTAAAATGATTTGGTGGATTATTTTAAATTTTATTTCCATATTTTAACACCTTATATCGCCAATCAATTAAAATTAACGTTTTGCTATATAATAAAATCCTATTTCTTACTCGTTTCGCTGTTAGGCAAGGGTAATATGGTATAAGACCTTGCATGAAAGTTTGCTTCGCAGCTTGTTGATGCCCCTTGATATACATCTAAATAGTTTTATTGAATAATAGAATGCATAGTATGATAGGAAATAACATGTTTTCACCATCGCTTTTTCAATCATCTTCAATTAGCTACCTGAAAACTTTCGACCATTCAGCTATCGTTCAGTATGCAACCAGTAAGTTGCGCGGCAGACTGAAAAGCCTTTCGGCAGTCTGTTGATGTCATGTATTTTATCTTAAAGTGCGTTAGGAACCTTTACAAAAAAAATTTTAATTAGAAAAGCATTGGCTCTTTAAAAATTTTGGGACGACTAATGTAAGGGTAAATATATCGCATTTTTAGCCACGGCTTGATAAATTTCTCCGACAGAAATAACAATACGTATAGAGGGTTCTATCTCATCATATAGATCGCTTCATTAATTTAAGAAGAGATGAAAACAGCCCAGAGGCGATGCTGCCTCCGCCGCCTTCTTTGGTTATATCCTTAGCACCAATTAGCATCACATGAGGTAAACCGATTAGGCTTGCCTCCCCCGTGTAGTGAACTCGGGTTCCATATGGCGTTGATTCTTAGCGCGAGCGAAATAGCCTAAAAAAGGTGGTCTCTCTACGATTGTATGTTTTTCTGCAATTAATTAATGGCATTGTCTATAAAAATGTACATCTCTTATGTATGAAACTAGTTTTTGATGGTAAACGCACCTTGCTATTTCTTTTGATCCATTTTCAATTGGACTTCCGTTTGAATTTAAGAAAAAGTGATCCGGTGTTTTCGGACAAATATGTATAAAGTATCTGCAACATGCAAAAATATCGTAAATTTGGAGAAACTATAAATTAATTTAAAAATACACGTTTTTCACGAAATCTAAAGTTAGAATATACTCTATTAACTACGCACTTTCGCTTCAACATAATTTATATGGATTTCTGTTCAAATTGACATCAGTTATGAATAAAACATCTATATTATCTTTTACAACTAGGCCTATGTCCAAGGACTACAAATAGAAATATTCATTCGAATCATTTTTTCACGATTACCTTGAACAGTTTTTATGCCGTATATTTTTACGTCTAAAATTGATTTTGAAAAATCACCGCCTCAGGCCGATCAGGAAGTCATTCGTCCGATTATTCCTGTTACTTCGGATGTCCCTCGAACCTCGACATCAAGTACGGTAGAAGATCAAGCTGCTCCAGCAGTCCCAGATGATTCACATAAACGTACAGACTCTGATAGTGAACCGGGCATGGCCCTTTTTGAAGACCCTCCTCTCCTTCTCCGTACCTATCATGATATGAGGGCTTTTCAGCTCAATCACGATAATCCGCCTTCCGCGGCAGGGGAGGCTTCCCCGTCTGCTCAAGAATCAGTCGAGGAACCAGGGCTACATAAGTCACCGTCCAGTTTTTCGGAAGAAATCCAAACACCGGAAGACAAATCAGCGTCTTCTGAGCGATCCATACCGGAACCAGCGTTACAGCATTCTCCCTCTTCTGGTTTTTCAGAGGAAATAGTACCTCCTGAACAGATATCTCCTCTTTCGGAAGAAATATCAAACCCTGAAACTATGTCTCAAACGCACTCCCAATCCTTACGTGTGTCTGATAGTTCTTCAACCACGTTATCGGAGTCAATGAGAACGCCTCGTTTGAATAGGGCTACATTACCCGATATTTATCTAGAACCTTTTAAATTGGGATGGCGTCGAGAGTTATGTAAGAGGGCGACGGTTCAGCCCGGAGGTAACGAAGTAGACATTTACTACCGACCTCCTGATGATTATAACAAAAGGTTAAGATCACCTTATGAGGTTCAAGTCTACCTTAATAATAATAATATCACGAACCTAGAAAGGGAGCAATTCTGTTTCTCCCGAGAGCCAATCTCCTTTTTCCCATGGGAATTTATTTCCCAAGCCTCTAAAAGACAATATTAATATTGTATAATTGCAGATGGCTTCGAATTGGGCATTTGAACTCCCTAAAGATTTACGACCGCCTAAAACGACTCCAAAACGCCTTAGCAAGACGGAGCTATCATTAAGGGTTATGGAAGACTATTGCCCAATTGATCAAGACAATCTCCCGAAATGTCTCAACTGCGATGAGCGTGGACATGTAGCAAATGATTGCTACATGCCAAATAAATATTCTAATTCTACCGACTCCTGCTCCCATTGCTATACAAAGGGACATACTGCCATTTCTTGCCCTTTTAAAGAAAATGATGACGACATTTTGGTGCTGGCAGAGTCAGGAGAAGAATTGGAACTCAATACAGCTCTTCAGGCAGTCCAGGATCCATCCCCAGGGTTTTACCCCATCACTCATCCATCTTTCGACCACGAAGCGAACGATCCTTGGTCATTGACCCCATTCCTTCCCCGTCCTACTCCATATGAGCCACACGAGGAAGAAAAAGAGAAGTCAAAAACCAACTCCAAGGAGGACACCACTGAAACACCTGAACCGTCACCTCGTCAATGGATTCCCTTGGAGGATTCTTATGATGATGATTATGAAGGTAAACTTTGTTGGGAACGCTTCGGGTCTATGGGATGGACTCCCAAACACCCACCAAAACTTTTAATTGCGTCAAAGGTTGCAAACGCCAAACACCCAGTAATTTGGACCACGTCCATATGCAAGCGCTGCCGAAAAATCGGCCATCATGTCGTAGCTGACTGCCCTAGCAAAAGAAGTAAAGCTGCCATAGCCAGGAGAGAAGCACGCCGAGTGGCCCGTCTGGCAAATAAGAAAGCGAAGAACTTAGCTCCCGAATGAAAAAAAAAAAAAAACTTTGTTTCACCCCTGCTCAAAGATTTCGGGTTCCTCGGGGGTAACCCTATTTTCTTTCAATTATTCTGATAAAAGCGAATTCCTAAAGAGGGGGGGGGGATGTAACATGGCTGCCAGATTTCAGGAGTTTCTACTCCTTGGATCTGGCAGGGCTTCAAGCCTCCATGTTACATACTCCTCCTCTTCCAATCTCTGTGATAGCTGAACAGTCAGTCAGAAATCAGCTCTCGGTTAGAGCTGTTGTTTTTGTTTGTTAATTTAACTGTAAAGAGTACGGTTCGAGTTGGGTCTATCCCGTTACTTATTGAAATAAATATAATAGAAGATATTCTTCTATTTTTTGGATATTTAAAGTAAGTTGTCTTTATTTCTTTTTTTATGGCCCTCGGGAGTCTATCTCCCTTAGTTTAATTATTCTACAGAGGGTTACACAGTGTTAAAAATTAAATTAAAAGTTTTTTAAAAACAGTGTTAAAAATTAAATTATAAGTTTTATAAAAACAGTTAAAAATTATTGCATTATCAGAGCTAATATCATCTCCCTAATTAATTAAAAATTTAAAAATTAATTAGAAATTTAAAAATTAATTAAAAATTCAGGAATTCCAGCAATAAGAGTCTCTTTGATCACTCTCTAGGCTCTTTGACCTTCGGGAGTCAATTCTTCAATCATAGCGGAAGAAACAGGTTGATATCTTGGGAATTTCATCTGGTGATCTTTTAGGACGTGGAAAATATCCTCCAAGGCATTAGGTATAACACCTGGATTTTGAGGAGAGCCTTGGAGGGTGTGCGTTTTCCCCGAATTTGTGGCTCCGTAGGCAAAAACCAGGCAGTTTTTGCCATTCCTGGTTTTTGACATTGACGAATTCTTGAACGGTACCATCAACAACTTCCAAGAACAAATCTTTGCCAAAAATCTTTGTGAACGTAAATTTTATGTTGCGGCGGTCAGAGTCCCGAGAATTGTTTTTGAAGGTCGCTGAAGAGACGGGGGCTTTTAGAATCACGTCTTTGTTTGACAGCACCTCCATGCACGTCTGGAATGAAAATAGAGGCTTGTATTAACACATTAAACAATATGGCTAATGATTATAAGTTTTTACTGCCATAACCGCAGCTTTTTGCTTTTTCGCTAACTTTAATCTTTACATACCTCATTACTGTCATCAGATTTTTCATTGGCAGTTAACGGTCTTATCCGTAAAAAGGTATTCATAATTTTGTGTTGTAAAGGGGACTTTGTGGTTAAGTTCTTGCGAATGGTAATCCTGTCCTGATCACCAGCCATCGTAATTAAAAAATTTAGAATTTAAAATTTATGAGTTAAAATAATAAAAGCAATAAAAACAATAAAAGCAATAAAAATAATAAAAGCAATAAAAATAATAAAACCCCTTCAATACGAATCCCAACCAAACTGTGAATACCAACCGTCCACAACGTCTTTTTATAGTTAAAAATCTGGAGCAAGGCACCCTAGATAAAATAACGGCTGGAGCGCGCTTATTTTTTTCAACCCAAAAGTGAATTTTTGTTTGCCAATTTTCGCCAGTAGAGGTGCTCGTTTTCAATTGTATTTTCGCGCCAAAACGGGAGTCAGACCAAGATGGTGGGCTGAAACGAGCAAATGAGGCCAGGATTTTCGAGGTAAGTTTCATTATTATTAATAAATTATACAAAACAACTATAAATATTTCTTTAGTTTTATGAGATACACTCACATTTCATATATACTAAAAACAATTTATAAGAAATAAAACTTTTTAACATAACTATAGTTTATTTAGGAAAGCATGCTGTTGTCAGGGCTAAAAGTAATTTGTTAACCGAAGATAGCTTTTTCTATTATTAATTATTATTAATTACTACTAATTATATTATTTTTCGATGTAGATTTCTAAGCACAAAACATATTAGAGTTCCTATATCACACGTCAGAATGGTTATGTGCATTGTGCCAAATTGTAAACAAAAGGAATGCAAAGGAAAGAAACACCTTCTAGATGAGCAGCATGCAATTAGCTTTCATTCTTTTCCTAAAGATGAGACTAGGAAGGCTAAATGGATAAGAGAAATATTTGGTGAAGACATAAAATGTATAAAATGATCTCGTGTTAAAATGTATAAAATGATCTCGTGTTAAAATGTATAAAATGATCTCATGTGTTAAAATGTATCAAATGATCTCATGTGTTAAAATGTATCAAATGATCTCATGTGTTAAAATGTATCAAATGATCTCATGTGTTAAAATGTATCAAATGATCTCATGTGTTAAAATGTATCAAATGATCTCGTGTTAAAATGGATCAAATGATCTCATCTGTTAAAATGTATAAAATGATCTCGTGTTAAAATGTATAAAATGATCTCGTGTTAAAATGTATAAAATGATCTCATGTGTTAAAATGTATCAAATGATCTCATGTGTTAAAATGTATCAAATGATCTCATGTGTTAAAATGTATAAAATGATCTCGTGTTAAAATGTATAAAATTATCCCATGTGTTAAAACTGAAAGCATAAAATTGTCCCATGGGTTAAAAAAATTACAAATAAAGTTTTTTAAACCTTAAAAAATATATAAAGTTATTGAATATTATCACCTTTGAGCTGTCCATTACTCGCTAAGTTTCTACTGCTTCAAAAGTTCGCGCCTTGAAATTGATGAATTGTAACGCCATCTAGGTATGAGATGGCCCTTTTCTATACAAGCTCCGGCCGCCCCTTACTAGAACAGCGTGCACTAGCCGTTATTTTATCTAGGGAGCCTTGGTGAATCCAGACAAAAACGCCGTAAGTCCAATATAAAAAATTAGGGCTAAAATACGTGTCTCTAACAGTGATAAAACGCCGTAACTTCAATACCCAAGACAACGTAACTAGAAGTATGAGTTTATAATGATAAAATCAGTGGGGTGGCGTAGCGGTTAGCGCTTTCGCCTCGCAGCAAGAGGATCCCGGGTTTGATCCCGGACTGTGGCTCCGGGTGAAAATCTGGGAACAAATCCTTCTGCGTAGAGTTTGCAAGTTCTCTCCCCGCTTGTCAAAGGAGTTTTCCTCCGCGGTCTAACCCGGTTTCTCCTTTCCATCAAAACTTGCAGAGGTTAACGGTAATAGTTAGTATAGGGCGCTGTCGGTTAGCTGTGGCATAGGGGCTAGCCACCACCTCTCTATGCATTGTAAAGGGACCCACCTGTAAACAAGCCCAAGGCTTAGTGTGGAAATCCCTTCATAGGCAAAGCTTAGATTATTATTATTATTATTATTAATCAATACTTAAACTTAATTGATTTTAATGAAACTAAGAAAAAGGCGCTACCTTGGACTGTTTACTTTCATTTAAGATGGCTTCCAAACGTATCGAATGATTAGTTTTCCTTATATCCCTGCGGGGTTGACCCCCACTTTATAAAATTCCCATGTTATGTCTCTGGAAAAATATATTATTTTTCACCGAATGTCGGATTAATTTTATGGATTCTAAAACCACCCTTAACAACTTTTTTCATTATAGAATTAACTATTAGTTGGATCTCTTTGAAATTTTAACCACAAAATTAGGGCCCAAATTTTAGTTCACTGACAAAATTTCAAAGCAGCAAACACAATACGAAAAACGTTACGGCCAATCAAAGAACCCTCCTTATGCATTAGAGGCGGTATCAAGTCTTATCTAAGAGTGCGACCGCTCTCCTAGAATCACCATTAAAATCACACCATCTGAAGAAAGATTTGATATTAATGTTAAAATTAGTCACACATACCATTATGGAGCGCTTAACAATCTACTTGATTGATATCAATCAAAACTGTAATGAACACCGTTCCGATTTAGCTTTATAAGAGAAACTGTATTTTTCAGGAAACTTTGAAGATGGAAAATTCTTCAAAGAAAAAAATAATGTTTTCGGGAATCTTCAAATTTCATTGCTGCATAGGCTTAATATCAAAACTTTGAAAATCAATTCATTATTTACGGCAACGTCACACATTTTTACAACCCTTGTTGGATTACAAAAAAACTTGCTAACTATATGGTCCTGGACTCGGTTACCAGCTTTAATTTTAATTAAAAAAGAGTTGGCCCGTAACTTGTACTATTTTTCCACCATTACAAACACAATTTATACTAACCATCATTGATATTGATATTTTCAATAATAGCCGTTTCGTGTTGAGCAGAGTTCGTTTCTAAATTAGATTTTAAATAAAATAAAACTAAGATATACAAATCTTAAACAAGTCTTAGCGGTAAATAAGACCCTTCCAAAAGGGTCAAGCATGCTAATTTAGCCTTGGAATTTACCATACGCGATGTTTTCCGAGCTCTCTTCATTTATATTTTCCCGTTCGGTATTTGCTAAGGAATATGGATTATTTAATTGAACAGAAAAGTATTGAAATTTAAAAAAATAGAAGCATTTGCTTGGATAGTTCGAAAAATTGAGTCAATAAATGCTTATTTATTTTTATACTTACCATCCGCGTTATTCCCAAATTATCCTCTTCCTATAAAGATTGTTCATCTACTATTCAAACGGGTTTATTGAAAATTTGATGAAAAACTATATTCATATCTCAACCTAGTCTTAGTATTTATTTAGGCCCTTCCAAATGGGTTAATTTAAATGGCTAATTTTGCCATTGTATACATACCATCCGTGCAACTTTTTGAACTTTCATCCTTGGAAAATTGTCGATTTGAACATTTTGACGATAAATTGAACAAGTAATGAAACAGAACGATAAAGTTACACGCAAGTTTTATCATTAAAGAGAGAATGAAATGGCCAGACATTAATTTTTGGATCAAATTAGATCAATAATATAATATTAAAACGGTTTCCGTAAATTTTATTGATTTTTCATGTTTCCAAAGTTAACTTGCTAAGTTAAAATTTTATTTTGATTAAAGAAAAAAATATATTTATAAAAAATGCCGAATGTACTGTAGCTAACTAGCGATGGCCCTTTGAAAAACTAAGGTAAAATAGTGGCGACTAATGACTGTCCGAAATATAACCTTATGCCCGACTTAAAAATGCCGTTTTAAAATCAATTGGTCCCGACTTGATTCGTAGGTTCGCCGACTAAATAGTTATTTTCCGAAACACTGTTCAATTGAACTGAGGTTAACCAAATATAGTAGTATATTATGAGTTTTCTTTCGCTCTGTAAGGTATGGATAGGTTTATCGGAATTTCGATGCCTTAAATAGTTTTGTAGCTATTATTATTAAAAATCCAGTCTCGCGCTGCTTTTCAGAAACACAATATCTAACCTTTAGCCTCCTGATTGGCCACTTGAAGGCCAAGAAAAGTGAAAAAACAGGAATACCCTCATGCAAGTTAGAAAGCAGGGCTAAACTTAAATTTTGACCCAAGCATTATACTCTCTTATTTTTCTCTTTATCTCTGTAACTGCAGAAGTATATAATACCACAAAGCGGGTTAAGTGTAACGTAACTCTTCCCAACATCCCTTAACATTTTGGAGCAAGGGTACTAAACCGAATCACATATGCGATAAATAGTTCCCTCGTCATTACTCTATCAGTGCTGCTTAACTAATTGCCTAGGCGCACTTGTGGATGTTTGTCCCACGTCGAGACATTCAAGGTCTGTGGGTTGATATCTGAGGATTTAGTACCAAACAGTTATATAGAATTCAGCCTAATGCGAAGCCATGCCCATCTGAAGTTTGATGAGTGAGAGAGCAAACAAAAATGTGAGAGGCTGGAAAAAATGACGTTGCGTATCTAAAGTATTAAGAGGATTCAGAGTGTCATCCTTCTTCTATTATCACCTTCTGGTATCTGCCATAAATCTAAATCCCCTTAATATTCCAAAAATCTAAAATAATTGAGAGTACGCATTTGCTGTAATGATCGCGCACTTCAAATCAAGATACTTAAAACGATCATTATCTCTCTCTTGGGTAAACAAAGAGCTCATTTGAAGAATATATATGCAGATTATGGGCAATGAATAGACCTAGATCGCGACATTCATTAACTCTTGTAATATTGTTACCGTTAAAGAAATAAGGTGAGGGAGAATTAGTGTCAATGGGGTGACGCTGCAGAACTAGGACCTGAGATTTACCGCTATTGAAATTAAGTCCGTTTAGAGCTGACCAAACCTCAAGAGACTGTAGGTCTTGTTGGAGAAGGGCCACATCATCGTAAGAGTTAATCACTCGGTAAAGTTTAAGGTCATCCGCGTAAAGGGAGGGGAGGAGGACAAGGACTTATGTAAGTCATTGATATACAAAACAAAAAGTAAAGGGCCTAAAACACTGCCTTGCGGAACCCCACTAAGGACCGGGAGATAGTCGCTCAAGGTATGGCCAACCCTAACAGCCTGAGTCCTACCAAGTAGATAACTTTCTACCCAACTGATAATATTATGATGAAGGCCATAGGACTTAAGTTTGGATAAGAGACGGGAGTGTGGGACGGAGTCGAATGCTTTCGCAATGTCCAAGTAAACAATGTCAACCCGTTTTCCAGCGTCAAGGGCGTGTAGCCACGCGTGCATAGCTGATAAGAGATTTGTTTCAACTGATCTGTTATTAAGAAAGCCGTGTTGGTATACGCTAAGATAGGGGTTGACGTGACGCAATCTAGCCAGTCTGATACACTTCTCGAGTACTTTACAAATCGAGGAGGTTAAACTAATTGGACGATAATTAACTGGATCAGATTTATCACCTTTGCCCTTATAAATAGGGGTGACATGAGCGACACGCCATTCAGCAGGAACAGAGTTCACCGTGAGGGATAGTGTAAAGAGTTTTAATAAAGGGAGAGTTAATGCCGCACTACAGTTCTTAAGGAGTCTGTTAGGTATACGGTCTGGGCCAGTGGCACTTGTCACATCTAAGAGTTTGAGGGTTTGACGGACTCCAATAAAAGTGGGTAAGTACTCCTCCATCACTGGGGCCTGGGGAAGACTGGACGGGGCGAGGAGACCGACTTGGACGGAGTTAAAGTTCTTCACTAGGGAGTTATTTAAGCATTGCGCCATTTCAGAGTCTGAATCAGTTTTTGAACCGTTAGGTAGGCGGATTCCGAGTCGAGAGGGAAGAGACCTAATTCGAGTGCGCACGAATCGGTAGAATGCTCGACGATTATGTTTAATGTTAGATAGTTGCCGGTGCTGCATCCGTGACCGAAAATATGAAATGGAGCTACGAACTCGCCTAACTTGTGCTTTGTATTGATCCTTGAGCAGGGAGTACTTGGGCATATCGCCGATATGCAAGGCTTTCTTGAGTTTTCTCCAGAGCCGCTCCTTCTTTCGAAGGGCCCTATTGGTCGCTTGTGAAACCCAAGGCCGGGATTTGTTAGGCTGTGTAGTGTATAGAGGCACAATGAGGGAAATGCAACGAAAAAGCTGTGCTTTGAAATATTGCCAAGCTTGCTCAATGGACAGGGTATCCAGAGGTTCCCAATTAATTGCCATTAGCTGGCTGGTTAAGGCTCGAAAGTCGGCACGGGAATAATCAAAATCATGACGGAAGAGACGTGCGACGATAGTGCGAGGTAGGGGATACGAGATGGAGACAATTAAGTGGTCACTACCTCCAAGCAGTGGAAGGTCAGTAATTTGCGGGATAACAGTGGCTTGCGTAAGTACGAGATCAAGAATGTTAGAACTAACAAGACGCGATTGGCTAAATCGTGTGGGAAACCGAACATGTTGGGTCAGTGCCGAATTCGTTACACATTGTAAAAATTGATCATGTTCAGTGGATGCTTTTTGATGGATGTAAGGGTATCCCAGTTAATTAGCGGAAGGTTGAAGTCACCTGTGATAATTAATTCTTGTTTGGTTGAGGAGATTTCTCGAATATTGGTAAATAAGTTAACGGTCTGATCCCGAGGGGTATTTGTGCACGGTATATACAGCCCAGTGTAATCCGTTGTTTGCTTGTAGGTGGTTTAAGTTCTGTTGCGTGGTTGTGTAGTGTAAATAACAAACAGACTTAAGATTAAGTTCAAAGAGTTAGTTTAATTAATTTAAGTGCATCAAAAATTACATCGAACCGATCGCTTTACTATGAGCCGGCGGCGGCGGGAGGAGTGAACTAAGAAGTGAAAATATTACAATGCAGTACTTGTACAAAATAGGTCGGTTTTGCGATTGTTGCGCCACCACACCAAAACTGATTTTAACTTATGTCAAAGCCTTACTAATTTATAAAAAATAAATTCACAAGTTCAAGCCAAAGAGATTCAGCAAACTGATCAGGTAGTGTTAGTGTATGAACGGTGAAAGTTTTTTTGATATATATTATAATACCACCTCCCTGTCGGGAGTCACGATCCTTGCGAAATAAGGTATAGTTTGGCAAATTAAAGATAGCATCATTGTGTTTGGCTGAGGCCCAGGTTTCGCAAATACAAAGGCAGTCCGCATCACAGGCGGAGGCAATGGTTAAGAGTTCATCACGTTTCCCATAAAGCCTTTGGGCATTGAGCGAGAGAATTGTTAAACTTGAGTCGCCAGAGGACGAGAGCAATGGGAGAGATGTGTTGGCCGCAGGTACGTTGGAAGGATTGAGCAGTTTAACGCATTTGGTGGAATGTGCTTGTGCAGGTGCGAAGATGAAGAAGGAGAGGCCACCGGGCGATCAGCATTTGGATGCGAGATCCCTTTTGAAGGGACTGGAGGGTCAGATGAACGATGCATTATTTGCCCTTGTCGTATGCAAAGGGCTGTTTGACCTTGGGCTCGTAAATGTCTGAGGTCAGCTACAAGAGAATTATGCGTCTGACGTTGAGACGCGGTACGATCGTGTGAGACGGGAAATTCAAAGGTGCCACAAAATATCCATTCTCTGATACTTTGAACGAAATATTGTGGATGTCAAACTGTGCGGAAAGAGATGCGTAACCGGCGTGCGGAATTTGGTTTAAAAGGCCCAAGACGATCGATTCGTATGGCATCACATTCAGAGGGTTTAAAGAACATTTCTTGAAGAAGGGATAAAGCAAAGTCTTTATCTTGCTGAGGATTATCTTGATCAGGGACATTGTAAAGGAGGGCATTGTACTTCCGAGGATATGTCTCCCAGTGGGTCTCTGGAGGGTCACGCAGCTGATGAATTGGGGCAGAACCAGAATTTTTTGGCACATAGCTGGAAGCGGATTGTCCCGGGGGAAGCCCATGAGCGACGTGAGTGCAGACAACGGGGATAGCTTTAGGTGGGCTTTCCGTGATGGGTGGAATTTTAACCAAAGTTTGAGAGCAAGTGACGGTGGAAGCATGAACATTAGGGGTGAATGTAGGAGTGACAACTGAAGATGGTGAGATTAATTCGTCGGGGGCACAGTAACGGTCGGTAGAGTGTGAGGAACAGTTTCAGATGAAAGTTTATCAGGTAAGTGAGATCCTGTTACAATCTGTTGTAAAACTGAGTCAGATTGAAGGTGTGAGATGGGACTAGTGACTTGATCAATACGGAAGGCTGCAGGTATAGATGAAGCGGCGGTTGCGGAGGTAGCCTACGTATCACAGAGGGTAGTAATCGTGTCTGACAAGACCAGGGTACGAGCGCGGTTATGAATAATGTCAACCCTCATTCGGTCTATCTGGGATTCACGTTCAGTAATGTCATCACTCAGGGTATTAATTTGGGACCGAAAGCAGCTTACATCTTCAGCAAGAGATTTAACTTGGGAGCTTAGGGCAGCAATACCAGCTGACCATGGCGGAGGTGTGTCAGATAGAGTATCACAAGTGGGTCGTGAAGACTGAGGACGTTGGGAGGAAACTTCTGGAAGTTGTGAGGCTAGAGTTGAATAATGTTCAAGTAGTGATGAAATATCTTGAGGGAGAGAGGCCACATTTTGTTTAAATTCTGTGAAGTCTTTCATGAGTGACGCCACAGAGCGAAGCACCGGCGGCCCTTTCGCAACACAAATCGGGCATAGGAACAAGAAATTATCGTAATCAGAAGCGGTGTGAAAAGTAAAGAGCTCTTCAGACACATTAACGCAGGCAATGTGACACCACGCGAGACACAAGGTACATTGAAAAGCCTTATGAGATGCATCGACGTTAAGTTGACAGGAGGGACAGGGACTCTTTGATAACTTTTTGGCACAGTTGTGGAAGTTTTGTGAACGGGAGTTTTTAATTTAGTTCGAAGTCCAGCGCGCTTGGAGCGGGGTCTTGAAGCTTTAGTTTTAGTTTTACATGGATTGTCAGGAGCTCCATCAATACCGAGCGTTGATGAAGACACGTTTAAGGATTGGCAGCTAATCTGAGTTTGGCTTACAGTATCTGACTCCGACTTGAGTATAGAACATGAGGGCAGCCGTTTCAAACATTTAGTCATACCAGGAGAAGAATACGGCTCAGAAGCGACCCCATCAGAGTTTAACAGTTGTATATGAGTGGGGGAATGAGTTGCCTCATCAATTAAGTTTGAAGGTAAATCAATAATGTCAACTAAAGATGAAGTTGAGAATGCGACTTGTGAACGCGTGACAACCATGGTGTCTGGTGAGGTGTATACTAAAAGGCGCTTAATTATTAAATACCATTCTAATGGGAAAATTCTCAATCTCTACTTCAGAACCAATCTATATTTCTTCAACAGAATGTAACGTATCTAAGACCGTATCCCAGCGATTGTAGGTACTTTTTCATTGCGTTTTTTGGCCGTTATTATTAAAGTGAAACCCACAAACTATATGATGTTTGGCCCCTAATGGTTTGTTGATTTAGTTGTACACTATTAGGCTTTAATGTTTTAGAAATGTTTCTTATGCTTGCCGTTATTACGCCGATGCATTCCTCTCGCAAACTTACAAGCTTAGGAAAAGGACTAAATGAAGTCTCGGGATATTTACGAGTACTCGAGCTACAACCAGGGACACAGCAATATCGGCCGCTTACCATTATTAAAGTTTAAAGCCGTCTTAAAATATAAACTAAACGAAGTTTCCCTCCAACTACACAAATCACGAAAACCTCGCTCAGCTGGTTCACAATATCACAGCACAGCAACAAAGCAAAGGCCTAGGTTGTATTTAGTTAAGAGTTGAACAGATTGCACGATAATAGTTTAAAAATCTTAGAAAAACACGTGCTTCGCGTTAACTTCAATTATATTTCATTAGCGTTAAAATCAAACAATTATAAATTATCAAAGAAATTTTAACAAACTTTAACGAATAATCACCATCAGACCTGCCATTAAACCGGAAATCAGCCGAGCGTGGGAAATGATCAGACCAGGGCAGGTCATATGTCCACTTTAACAAAAATTCCTTATTTCCCTTACTTCTGGCTTGACTGAAACATCGCTTGTGATTATTCAGTTACATTTCAACTAGGTTTCTCCCCTTTTACACAAAAACCTATTAGTTATCGATTTAGTACAAATTTTTAAAACGGTTCGTTAACATATTATTGACGTAAACATTCTTTAATTATTTTACTGAATCTCGAAGTTATTTTCATGTGGCATGTTTGTTAAATAATTAATACATCTATTCACTTGAAATCAGGGAATGAGCAAATTTTCAGAACCCTACGCTCAACCCTGACCTTTTCAATTTCCCTGACCAGGTTTTCAGGTCGAAATTTATTTCAGCAAAAATTAATAGGAAATGTAATCGTTTGACCCTAATTCTTTGGTATAACTACTTTTTCTACACGATTAAGAGACCGTTTCTGTAACTAGCATTGGAGTGATGGCGACCATGGACATCTAGCTTTGTTAGAACTGACTTCCGTGCGTAGGCTAGGTTCACACTTGTTATTTTAACATTGGCATTTGCATTACATTTGTATTGAGAAAATAGGCTCTCAACTGCGCTGCCCTTAAATCTTATTGGAATTAAATAATGCCCAGGGTATTTTTTGAAAAAAATATTGCACTAGACTTTAAGTGCCATACACTATTATTCGCAAAAGGTCTCCAAGTCTATATATAAATAAAAAGGAAAAACCAAGAAACTAACATTAGCTAATGTGAAAATATCAATTGGAAAAAATTATCACCTTCCACGAAATGAATTTTTTGCTTGGGTACAAACAATTAAACTTTGAGTTAGATTCTGTGAGAGCATAATAAAACATTGTTAGGGTTTTATTTCATTTAAATGCTATATAACATCCCGGACATCCCACGTGTGGGGTTTTAATACCATTTAATACGAATGCTGATAAGCGGGTGGCATTTGGATGCCGAATCTTGTTTTTAGACAACATGCCATTTTCAAACAACTTGTTCAAAGCCATCAAATAATTGTATGTTGCCATCGTCTCTTCATGGTCGGAAGGCAAAACTCCATCAGATGGATTGGGATATTCATATAATTCTGACATTACATCATTTTGCTAGATTTTGTACGGCAAAACATGCAGATCTAAAAATGAATATACCTGCATTATTTTGGCTGGCTTCGTATTTAACTTTGTTCATGAGTCAAGATCAATATAACTCTGGAGCAGCCTTGGTACCAATAGAGGAACTCATTCATCTTCCCTCGGTTTTAAGGCAAATTTGGTCCCATCCAAATTTGACCCCGTTTGTGGTAAAGTCACGAATACCAGTTGATTTTGATGCAAACAAGACATTAATGAGGTTTTTCATCTATATGAAATATTTATGAATGGACGAATAGTAAATTTTGGGTAAAAGATGAAACCCACCTGATGCGATGGACAGATAAGCCAATAAATGGTATCCTCTGTTGTAAAAGGGTTATCAAACCATGGCTTGACTGAGAAGTCAATATCACCACCCTGAGCAAATTTCACGCCATATGCTCCAAACCGCTCTTGAGTCAGCTTAATTAGGCTTAAAAGAGCGGAAACTTTAAAGTCAACCTGGTGAAAATCTCTTAAATTCTCCATCAGGCAAGGAGCGATGTAATGAGAATTGGTTGAGCTCTCCGCTGCAAAATATCATAGCTTATAGGGAGCTAATATATTATTAACTCATGATATAAGAAATAACTTCAGAGGAGATGGCTTCTATGCTAGGAACGTTCGCTACGCGATTGAGCTTCGCTAACCGGGCGCGCGTCAAAGTCCCGGACCCCGTTCCTCGGGACGGTGGGATATGAAAGAAGAGGCAGGTCGTTGCGACAAAGGTAAAAAAGAATTACGTATTTTTCGCCGTCCCAGTCAGCAACGTCATAAAAACCTAGTATAAGTGAGCCATTCTGAAATTTTAAACTTTTTATTACGTGTTGGAGGGAGGGGCTCAATACTGGGCTCCGAGTCGGACCGAATTAAACGCTAATCGTTCTCTATTCCTACCTCTAAAATTAAATCTATCTCGGTTGAGGCTTAATAATAAAGCCGACCGCAACCAAAGCATAAGCAAAGGCGTATTTCACAACTGACATTCAAAGCTACCGATGGAAAAGCCTAAAAAATTAAATGAAAAAAAACAAGATGGCCCCGGCCAGATTTCACTTTTTACCGCCCTCTAGTGACTAGAATTAGTATTAATATATTCATCATAAAATGACCCCGGCTAATTTAGAATTTTCGGTTATCTTTTCACTGTTTATAAAATATCATTCATATTATGAATAAAACAAACTGTGCAAAATCTCGCTAATACAACACCTGTATCATTATTTTGCACATTAAATTTATTTATTTATTTAAAATCAATCTAGTAAGAATTTGCTTTACAGTTTAATTAAATAAGTAACTAACAAATTTCTGTTATATGAGTGAAGTGGAACCTAATATTTGTAGGATAACATATATGACTGGGAGCCAAAATTATTCAACGATTGCACGCTTATTCCAATATACAACCATAGCGTAGAATTAGCCCCCAGTCATGTTGTCTTGAAATAGGGAACCATCCTAATAGAATAACCTGTCTAAAGAGTAAGAAGTATGCATCAGCAGAGTTCTTTAACAAAATTGTTAGATTAACTGCTTACTAATTCAAATTAAACTGGAATATCAGTAGTTTTCTTGTTTGGAAATGCTTCCCTCGTTGGGGGGCCTTGACTCCTTTATTTGTGAAAAATTCATTTGCAGTGTTGGCTATCTTACAAGTATAACCAAGAATTCATTTACTTGTAAATGAGTTCATGGTATAACCTACTGTTGATCTGGTTGTTTAAACTTACTGTTTATGTTGTAGTTAAATCCGGAACATTGTTATCTAGTAGTTCCATCAAGCGTTGATGTAGAAGCATATTAGCAAATCTCTTTTTCTAGAACCTGAAGCTTAAATGGTAGTCTTTCTCAAGGATCCCAAGCCTTATATGGGTGTCTTTCTCAAGGATCCCAAGCCTTATATGGGTGTCTTTCTCAAGGATCCCAAGCCTTGTATGGGTGTCTTTCTCAAGGATCCCAAGCCTTGTATGGGTGTCTTTCTCAAGGATCCCAAGCCTTATATGGGTGTCTTTCTCAAGGATCTCAAGCCTTATATGGGTGTCTTTCTCAAGGATCCCAAGCCTTATATTGGTGTCTTTCTCAAAGATCCCAAGCCATATACAAGGGTGTTTTTTTCAAGGATCCCAAACCATATATATGGGTGTTTTTTTCAAGGATCCCAAACTATATATATGGGTGTTTTTCTCAAGTATCCCAAGCCAAATATATGGGTGTCTCTCTCAAAGATCCCAAGCCGTATATATGGGTGTCTTTCTCAAAGATTCCAAGCCATATATATGGGTGTCTTTCTCAAACATCCCAAGCCATATATATGTGTGTCGTTCTCAAAGATCCCAAGCCATATATATGGGTGTCTTTCTCAAAGATCCCAAGCCATATATATGGGTGTCTTTCTCAAGGATCCCAAGTTAACCATTTAACTTGTCGTTGCAGTTTCATCTGCATACGGCAGATCAAGTTCATTACGGTTGATTTATTTGCATGTATGTGGACTTCTTTTAAAGAATCCCAAATCTATTATGGGTGTCATTGTCAAGGATCCCAAGCCTTATATGGATGTCTTTCTCAAGGATACCAAGCCCACCATTGACTTTGTAGTTGTGAATTCATTTGGATAGCATAGATCTTGAAGCTTCTTCTAAAAAATATGTTGGACTGTTAATCTTGTAGTTTCACCCAGATCACTGATGATCATGTAGTTTCATCAAGATTACTGTTGACCTTGTAGTTTCATAAAGGTTACTGTTGACCTTGTAGTTTCATCAAGGTTACTGTTGACCTTGTAGTTTCATCAAGATCACTGTTGATCATTTAAAACCAAAAAAAATAGATTTGAAACATCAGATCATATTCTTTCATGTCATAGCTTCTGGGTTATTTCAAATGTAAACATATTCCTTTATGATAAGAATAGTAACATTCTCGATAACTAGCGCTGAAAAGGGTGGAAAGGTTTTCATCAGCAAATGCCAAATCAAGTTGAGTACCACCATCAGTTGATTGCTTCAAGCTGAGACGTTGTAAAAGTTGAAACCCATTATCAGAGAAGAAATCAACGAGTTTCTGAGATTCAAGAGACGATGTCTCAAGAAGGTTAATGTTGAAGTCGCCAAAAATGGCGCTGAGAATATCTTCATCATAATAGTCCGCCAGACATTTTCCAATACCATATATTATGTCTCGAATGTTGCATCTGGGGAACAGTAAAGTGCTAGGACAGAAAAGCATAAATCGCCTAACATTCCAGAAAACCACAAGCATTCAATGTGACAGGTTCTTGACGGTTCGGCAGTGTACCGACGGATCCTGTTGTAGCAAAGGTGGTGAGTTACATTTTCTTTGATGTAAGCTGGTACTCCATATGGTTTCCGTCGAGACTCAAGAGGGAGTCGAATACCATTTAGCTCAGAAAATCCAGGGATTTTAAAATTGTCAGCCTCTTTGGCGCAGGTTTCCACTAGAAATACCATATCTGATTCCATTATTTTGAGATCTGAGATGACATCCGGTAAATAGCAATTTAAACACTGTACGTTATGTACATAAATAGATATTCTTTTATCCAAAATAGATAGAATCAACGGACAATCTTTTCGAAGTCGCTCCATCTCTAAGGCAACAGCGTCTTTACTTTTAACCACTGGTTTAGGCGCTGTGAACTTTCCTACGATGAACAAACCGTTTGAAGTTTTGGCTCTACTACAGGCAACGTATAATTGAGACCTTTTAATACTTCTCTTTTGACCGAGATGAACAACTACTTCGGAGTATGTGTCTCCTTGACTCTTGTGTACAGTAATAGCTTCGGCAATTACTAGAGGATATTGCTTTCTTGTTACGTAGATGTTCTTCCCTCCTGAACGTCTAGTGAAACTTCTAACAATCTTTTTGTGGCCAAAGGGAGGATTCTAGAGGTAAGCAAAGGCTTAGCGTCTTTGAGCCCTTAACAGATATAGAATTATTAGAATTACAGACTTTGTCCTTCCGCTTAATTAATTTTCCAGATAATGTAAAACCACGGGTTTTCTTACTAGCATTAACGTTGAATCTATGCATTGTTTAATGCATTATTGTCGAAACCACAACAACGGGTTTAACATTAAAGGTGAATGAATCTGGTTATGAGTATGACATGTGTTGAATGGTAGTAATGCAAGTTTAGTTTATTAATTAAAATAGTTTATTAACTAACTGTACAGCATGATAGCTGCATGTCAACTGACGTTACAATCAAAGAGGGTAGACAGTAGAGGAGTAGACAGTTGCGATATATAGTTCTCGCTAAATTTTTCCGGGCTACTTCCGGTGTTTGGTTTCCTGTCGGTCACGTGATTTCCGGTGTCTAAATCCTTCCCTCCTCCGCTGCTTCCCAACTGTTTAGCAAGGCACTCTGTGACTCTGGTACTGAGAAATATCGTTCTTTACGTCTTAAAAGGTATTTTTACTAAAATGAATATATAACATAATAAAGTTTTATAAGTTTTAAAAACTACAACAATAATTTAGTCCATCTTACGATGCGAAAATAGTGAAAACAATGAATTCAAGGTTAAGCCTTGGCGAAAATCCTACTAATCTAAAAGGTTAGTAAATTTAGTATCCTATTTATTTTGTTCCGGTACCCCAGTAGCACAAGCCTTCCGCATAACAGTCGGTTAAAGGTCGAATAGTCGGTTTACGGTCCAGTCGGCTGTACCGTGCTTATTCCGACACTTTTCCGACTCATGAAGCCGACTACTTCTTTTAGTTGGCAATGCCGACATCTATCTGACAGTTGGAACTGAGATGGTTTATAGTAGGCTTGCCTACCGTCTACAAAATTCCAACTTATTTTTTGCCAATTGATTACCGACTCTCTCGCGCTAGTCGGTATTGTGACGTTTAAGAAGAGTAAAATTAAAAGCAAAGTTATGCTTAGGCCGTTTAGTAACCGACATTTATCCGACAGTTGGAACTGAGATGGTTTAAAGTAGGCTTGCCTACCGTCTAGAAAATTCCAACACATTTTTTGTCAATTGATTACCAACTCCCTCGCGCTACTCGGTATTGTGACGTTTATGAAGAGTAAAATTAAAAGCAAAGTTATTCTTAGGCCGTTTAGTAACCGACATTTATCCGGCAGTTGGAACTGTGGTGATTTGAAGTAGGCTTGCCTACCGTCCTAAACATGTAACCCATTTTTGCCAATTGATTCGGTATCGTCACGTTTAAAAAGAGTAAAATGAAAAACGAAGTTGTTTGTAGGCCTTCTTTTTCCGTGGGACGGTTTTTTTGACTTTTACTATTCCGCATATGCCACCAAAATTTTTTTTGTTATATATTTAACTTATACTATATTTCGACCCACATTAGACCATTCTTGTAAATACTTGTAGAGAAACAAACCTGCAGGGGCGGAGAGGTGTCTTTCGACTCGCTAAGATGCAACGCCAGATGGAGCCACAGTTCACTAAACGCGGGAGGCTAGGCAACTCGCTCTGCCTCTAGCGGTACTTCTCAAAACACCTCTAACCCCTGTTAAGTTCTCTTCAGCCATGTCAATAATGGAATGGTCTATCAGAAGTTGATAATACTATATTTTTGGCAACACAAGAAACATAACGTTACAAAAAACTGCAAAGCAAGAAAACACATCTGATTTTCTAGTTTGAACTTTCCCTCCTGTAATTTCTCGGGTCAGGTGACACGCCTCTGTTCTATTGGCGAAACCAAAGAGGGTAGAAAGAAGGGGAGTAGAAGGCTTGGCTGGAGTGTTCTCGCTTTGAAAGTTTACCTCTAAGCTTCCGGTGTGCGCGCGCATCTTGCTCAGCCCTCTTATTGGTTGAAATACCGTCAACCGGATATTAGGCGGAAAATATATCAAATAAATAAAAACGAAAAGCGAGAACACCCAAAATACCTTGCCAAAGCCGCTAGCTTCTACTCCCCCTCTTTCTACCCTCTTTGGCGTAACTAAGAGGGCGCTGCTAGTGCGAAAGCAAGTCAGCCTTTCCAGTATCTCTGACGCGGCTGGGTCTTTAGAATGTTTAAACGAGATTTTTGTGGTGAAAATGATTAGTTCAAGGCTTGCTAACTTTTAATTTCATCGCTAAGGTTCTTTGTCACACTATATAAACTATAAACGTCTTCGTTTTCACGTAAGGTTTGAATTTTGTTATTGAATTATCAATTATCTACCTCTTAGAGCCAGTTTTATGCATAAGCCTTTGACTTTTACCCAGCTTCTCATCTGCTAGGAACGATACCCCTATAAAGTGAAACCAAAACTTAAACGTTTATGTATACCTTCAGTTTCTTTGTTTGAATATAAAAGAAGCAAGTGCTTTGGGGCGCTTGGAGTTCAAAAACCTTATATATTAAAGAGTTTTGGTTGTGAAAATAATACTGAATTCCAAAATAGTTCTCAATTTGTTTTAGTTACAGAACTTTTTTGCGGTTTCAAACATTTTAAGAGAAAAAAGTGTGAAATAATACCCTTTAGAATTGTATGTTTTTCTTTTTCCTTAAAAAAATCTGTAAGTGTATATCAGGGTTGCCACAGTACCTGGAAATCCTGGAAAAGTCTGGGAATTTTAAAAATTTTAGCAAATTCTGGGAATTTGATTTTAGTGGGTAAAAGTATTTATTGAAAGAGTAATGAAAGTTTCTCCTTATCCTCTCTTAACACAAAAAACTCCATGAGCAATCCTTAAAAATGTCTAGAATTGCTTTTATAAAGTAAATGCCTTTAAAAAAGCTCTTAAGACTGTTATTTACAGTTAAAATGATTCTTATTCATTTTGGTGCAACAAATACATTGGAAAACTTAACGTAGAGAGTATTTAAGTATAAGCACTTAAAAGGTGCTGTAACCATTTACCCTACCGCCCTAAAAGGTCAGGGAAAATCTGAGAAAAAGGTCAGGGAAAACCTGGAAAAGTCAGGGAATTTGGTTCTGAAAATTTCGTGGCAACCCTGTATATTTTTCATTATGATTTTTGTAATTTAAGAGATAGTAACTGGCCACATCGAAGATATTAACAATGAATATTAATAAATGCTTTAATTGATGTAAATATTATACTCGCCCTGAAAAATTTTACTTTTTGTTAAAACCAATTAGCTAGGCAGCTAATATTTCCATTCGACTAGTCGTGTAATATCGAATACATTGTTTAATATTTGAAATTGTTATAATTGATGCTCAACCTATATGTTATTTGAAATATTCAAAGTACAAAAAAAGTGATTTTCATTGAAAATTTATTAAAGAAATTTCAATACTAGGTATCAGTATCCTTTACTATAAGCGAATGAAGCCTCGAGTTAAGGCTTGATCGTCGCAAAACCGTCGGGCCTCTAGTTAAGGTTTGATCGTCGCAAAAGCGTCGGACCTCTTGCTGACAGGCGGTTAAGTCGACTCTCAAACGTGTTGGATGAGGGTCGTATTTCATTCGTGTCGTAACAGTCGGTAAACCAGTGGGCCGTCGTCCCACCGGGCGGACATTTCGATTCTCAAACCCTTACTCTACCTGCCCTTTACCGACGATTTACCGTTCCTATACTAAAAAGCCGCGAAATCGTCGGATTGAGCGCGGCTTTAGGTAGGCATAATGACGCCGACATAGTCGGCCAACAGTCGTTTTATAGTCGCCTCATAACAGTCGGAAAACCGGCGGGCCGTCGTCCCGCCGGGCAGACATTTCGACTCTCAAACCCTTTCTCTACCAGCCCTTTACGGACGATTTACCGTTCCTATACTAAAAAGCCGCAAAAGGAGAAATCGTTATGGCTTAGTGAGAAGTCCCAGAAAACCCTTCCTGATGCTAGGCCTTTGCCTGTAGCTGGAAGCTCTGTAAGAGTTGATCAAGGTGCAACAACAACTCGATTTGTAAATAACAATAACAGTTTCTTTGCAAAACATCTTTTGGAAATTCACAAACAATATTGCACGGATTGTTATGTTTGCAATAACCATCAGGGCTGCAAAGAAACTGTTCTTGAGGATGTGGTAGAAGGGACAGGTTTTCAAGTTGCGGCAGAACCAGAAGATAACACTATTGAAGTTATTAATTCAAACCGGATAATGGGAGCTTTGGATCCTTGTGTAGATTTAATTGAGGCAGCAACACTCTGAAGAACGCGCAATGATTGCCAGAACCTTCTAGATTCAGTAATAACTATTGTCAGTGGTGTTGAGGAAATTATCGCGGGTTCAGTTGTTGTTTCTGGACAATTGACTGATGATTTAAATACTTCTAAAGAGATAGTAGAACCCCCAGTTCAATACGAGCAATTTATGCAAGAGAATACTGTTATGAGCACTCCAAAGAGGGAAAGTACAATAGGTTTCGTGCATGGTAAAAGTAAGCGAAGCTTGAAAGTTGAAACAGTCAAAATTATGTGATGGTTTTGATAACCTTGATGGTGGAGACAACAGTTGTAGCCCATATCTAAAGAAAAGGTATTGTTACTTATATTATTCTTAAAAGTAAGAAGATAGATACTAAACCAAAGTATTGACAGGCGCCAAGAAACCTGCACTAAACCAACTATGTTAGAAACCTCGGAAACATCAAAACAAGCAACACCAAAGAAGGCATTATTCCCATCCATTCTTGAGTATGATCAGTATGTAACCATGTAATTCATAATTTATATTAATTATGAAGTATTTGTATTAGTATTGAGCTTGAATTACCTTCAACTCCTGACAAGCTAAACGTGTCGGTTAATTCAAAGTAAATTAGGGGTCATATGAAGCTTTACCGTAATCACTAGAACGTTACTATTTGATTATAGCGCTACGTTTGGGTCTTTCTCAAGTCCAGCGTTATCAGAACTGTCAATGAATTGGGATCATGAAATTCCAACGCCATTAGAAAGAAACGAGGAGAAAACATGTTTTGCTTCAACAACGAAACTGTTGTCTTTAATTAAACAAGTTAACGGACTAGTATGCCAAGTGAATGACTGTGGCTCTCAACTTATACTACATACTTCAACGGTGGCACTTATATTATTTCATGGAGATGTGGTAAAAGGAAATATCACTCTGACAAATGGTGTTCAACTGCTCCAAAGTTTAATGACCGTTTTGCTGCCAGTGTTCTCTATTCTGGGACATCATTTGCAATGGTGACTTATCTTTTGATTTAAACTAGTGTCTGGAATTTTAAACAGTGTAATGCTGTTCCCTTTTAGCTGGATTCTTTTCTCTCCTTGCTGAATATTAACTCCATAAAAGAACAAGCCTTTATAAGTCTCAAACTGAGCTATGTTATCCTGTGATTTTGCAATATTGGGACTCGGAGCAGGTGCCAAATTCTTAACGTTTTTGTCTGAAAATGCCTCATACAGCATTTAAGTTTAATTTAATATTGTTTTAAGTTGCGTTGCTCACAAAACGCAAAGAACCCCTAACAATTATTGTTGACGCACGGTGTGACTCTCCTGGCTATTCTGCTAAGAACTGTACCTTAACCGCCGTAGATATTGATACAAATAAAATTATCGCCATTGTCTTTGCTGATTGCAGACATACAGACAATAAGAGTTCAAACATGGAGCCGTATTGTTTCCGTAAACTTATGGAGCAGTTGCGACAACATTGCAAAATAAAAGAAGTTATAACGGATGCTCATCCCCAAATTCGTTGCATTCTGAGTATTGTCTAATGTTACGACTACTAAGCCAGTGTTGAAAGGTATTTAATAAAATAATATTTAGGGAAAGATTATCCGAACGTGAAACATTCTTTGGACATATGGCACGTTTCAAAAAATTTACGCAAAAGGCTTGGAAGTGTAAAAACAATATTTCGATAATGACTGGATGAGACTCATGAGCAACATGACTAAAACATTCTTTGCTTTCTTGGCTGTGTGATGAACCTGAATGCTATACAATCAAACCTTGGATCAATGACACTATTAACCATTTTTGGTGGTGTCTGATTATTGTGAAGGAGATGCCAACAGAATGCGGGTTTGTAGAATGAACAAACTAATTGTTAAAGAACCTATTTTTGGAAAAATAAGATTGTATGTTTAGCTACTATGGTTGACTTTATTGCATCATATTCGTAATAATCACGAATGGTATACTGGTGCATGTGATCACGAAGAATTAAGTGAAGCTGAGCGAAACCCTGATAAGCCGTGGCTCGAGTATAAGAGTGTGGCTTATCAGAAGTTGCGAGGACTTGCTAAAGATTTAAATTTTCTGAAAGACTTTCACTTTTATGCAAATTTTAGGTACTAATCGTAGAACCGTGTCGCAAATGATTTATATTTGGTTTGTTTTTTAATAACGAATTGGTTTTGAAGGCGGCCCTTTGGAATCTTTCCATAACCTGATTTTGAAATACGCTCCAAAACGAATTGCCTTTACGTAAGATCGAAATGAACAATAAATCCTAGAGCGTATCAAAGTAAACGTATTATTTGTACTGTAGTTGGAATGGATATATAGCGAGAAACATCTTGGCGGTGCTTGATTATAATGATAATAATTTTCGGCCATATTCTTTGAAAAAAGATGGAAAAGAAATGTATTTAATTATTATAAATTTGTCCTAGTTCATGATATTTGTATGATAAAGCATAAAATTGTTTCAAACTTTCAATGGTATAGGTCAAGGGTGAAGTACTCTAGGGTCAGTTCAAGATGGACCTTGGTACCAGTAAAAGCTGTCAAATCTTCACGATTTAGTAGGAATTTACTTGAACTGACAATGTCAGGAGAAGTTAAGAGAAAATCGATTGACATGTTTCCCGAAAACCCACAAAACATAAGGAAAACCATTGCCAAACAACCCTGCCCTGACAGAGAATTTTGAAATGTCTGAGATTGAAATATAGTCGTTTTAGAACGTTCCAGGAATGAAATAATAAAGATATAAATAACGTGTATTTTGTTTTCGACAACTTTAATAAAATGCTTAGTAGTTACAGGCTTTAGTTGTTTACATTGCCTCTTCTCCCACGTCCTCTTGCAGGTGGCTTGTATCCTGTATATGTACCGTCAGGACTTGGTTACAAGTTTCTTATTTGTAAAACAGCGCATGACGGTACAACGCGACGATGGTTTCTTAACAATTGGCCGTGGCGCCACCATACATATTGTTTGTACGTTGCATGGCGAAAATTATCAGTTTCATTTTGTAACTCAATGCCAGCCACGTCAAATGCATTGTCCAGATGTATTCTAAGCTGTTCTTGGTCGAGCACGAAAAAGCGAAACCTTTCTGTATATGTAATACAACCAGTATTGCTATAAAAATAAAATCTATTTAACAATTGTGTGTTACGACATTCATGAACCAAGTATATTACATTCTCCTTGCACAACATAGATTTTCATCTGGTGTTGGCATTGGTCGGCAATTATTGCGTTTGCACCATTTTGGTACATCAGAAGGGGATGAACTGTATGGGCTTTGAGGTGCCATTCCCATTTCAATAACTCCAATATGGTTTGATATGTCAATGTTTGGGTTTTAATCTAGTATTTCAAAAAAAATACCTCTCAGTTGAGCTGCCGAAAGCTGGTTAATGTTATGGATGGTCACTTTGCTTGTAGAGCGAAGTTCTTCGTTTATATTTGTGCTAGTAACCACAACATTTGACAATGTAATTGTGTTTCTATCAGTTGCATTGTCCAACTCTTGTGGAACTTCGTATAAATTTGATTCATTAGGTTTTGACTTAGAGGTTGATTCATTAGGTTGTGACTTAGTAGAGGTTGAGGACCTTGATTGTTTTGTGTTTGATTCTAAGGGCATTATGATTTCCAATTAAGCTACAAACAAGGGCCACTAAAACATGGTTATACCTGTAATAATACCACCATCCATTGAACGTTTCAAAGATTTATCACTTTTCGGGACCGTTTATCACAAGGCACGCTTTTCTTTCATTTTAAGGGTTTAGCTGTACGTAAAAGTAATAATTATAAATTCTTCAACTTCAGTAATTAACTGTAATTATTTATCTTACCATATGCACAGTCCTCATCATTACCCATTTTGTTCATACACCCTATTAAACTTGATGCACATGTGCGCAAGTTAAAGCATTTTGCGCCAGACCTGCGGCAAATACAACCATTTCTACCACTCCTAGACAAGCAATTTGATTTGCAGTTGCATGTAGACATTGCTTGAATTACTCTACATAAACGCGGTAACTATCAGAACAACGCGTCTAGACTCCCGAGCTCGCTTGTTCAATACCGCCGAAACTGTGAACAGACGCTCAAGCAGACGACAGCCTAATCACTACTCCAGGAAATAGTACCACTACTACTCCAAAATATAGCTCTTAAGTCTTATTGACACGCCCATACATAACGGATTGTGCATCCCTTTAATTTAGAGTGCGGGTGGCGTAGCGGTTAGCGCTTTCGCCTCGCAGCTAGAGGATCCCGGGTTCGATCCCGGACTATGGCACCGGGTGAAAATCTGGGAACAAATCCTTCTGCGTAGAGTTTGCAAGTTCTCTCCCCGCTTGTTAAAAGGAGTTTTCCTCCGCGGTCTAACCCGGTTTCTCCTTTCCATCAAAACTTGCAGAGGTTAACGGTAATAGTTAGTGTAGGGCGCTTTAGGTTAGCTGTGGCATAGGGGCTAGCCACCACCCCTCTATGCATTGTAAAGGGACCCACCTGTAAACAAGCCACAGGCTTAGTGTGGACATCCCTTCTTAGACAAAGCCAGGACTATTATTATTATTATAAACCCATCATTATAAACCCATCTAAGTCAGTACATGTTACCTTCACAAGGCGTGTCTGTCGCACGGTTTTGACTTCTTACGAAATTGACCACGTGCCTGTTCGACAGGACTCTGAAACCAAAGATTTGGGCACCGTTTTTGATGCCCACTTACTTTTCAAAACTCATGTCACCAAATCCATTAATATCTGCCGTCGCACTTTGGCGGTTTCGTTACGATTATGCCGGTCTTTGCATTCCCTAACTGATTTTCGAACACTATATCTTAGCCTTGTTAGGTCACGCCTACTATTTGGATGGGTTGCCTGGGGTGGATGTAGCCCATATCTTCTCTTAAAGATCGAACGTGTACAGCGCAAATTTGTTGAATTCTGTCACACATTTTTTATGCCCCTAGCTAAGTATGACTATGTATCGATACTTAAAATTCTGGACATTCCCCAAATTTCCACAGTTCTTACGTCCAATGATATTTGTTTTATTCATAAATTGATACACAACCGATTACATCTCCCTACCATTTTAGAGTCCCTCAATTTTTTTAGTTCCTAAAAATATACGTCATAATTCGACTTTCTATAACCCCCGTAAAAGTATAAATCCAATTGTAAGGATGCAGCATAAGTGCAATTTGTTTGCAACAGATATTGATCTCTTTTGTGATACTCTATTCCAAGTGAAACAAGTCCTACGTGACCACCCATTTCGCCTGCCACCGCATCGCCAACATCTTATTCGCCTGCCACCGTATCGCCAGCAGCCATTTTGCCATCCACCGGATAGCCAGCACCTATTTTGTCTTCCACCAAATATCCAGCACCCATTTTGCCTGACAACGGATCGCCAACATCGTCTTCGCCTGCCACCGGATCGCCAGCACCCATTTTGCCTGCCACCAGATCGCCAATACCCATTTCGCCTGCCACCGGTTCGCCAGCACCCATTTTGTCTGCCACCGCATCGCCAACATCTTCTTCGCCTGCCACTGGATCGACAGCCCCCATTTTGTCTGCCACCCCATCGCCAACATCTTCTTC
Source organism: Phalangium opilio (assembly GCA_019434445.1). NCBI lineage: Eukaryota > Metazoa > Arthropoda > Arachnida > Opiliones > Phalangiidae > Phalangium > Phalangium opilio. The sequence goes on from JAEQBA010002762.1 coordinate 32,403, forward strand.
GCCAGCCACTGGATCGCCAACACCCATTTCGCCTGCCACCGGATCGCCAACACCCATTTCGCCTGCCACCGGATCGTCAACACCCATTTCGCCTGCCACCGGATCGACAACACCCATTTCGCCTGCCACCGGATCGACAACACCCATTTCGCCTGCCACCGGATCGACAACACCCATTTCGCCTGCCACCGGATAGCCAGCACCCATTTTGCCTGCCACCGGATCGCCAGCACCCATTTCGCCTGCCACCGGATCGCCAACATCTTCTTAGCCTGCCACTGGATCGCCAACACCCATTTCGCCTGCCACCGGATCGACAACACCCATTTCGCCTGCCACCGCCCTAATCGCCCCGGTGGCGGCGTGGCTTTACTGACTCTAGCCTCCCCACGCGGCCTCTGGCCCTTCCCGACCTGGCTCCACTGGAGTGCATCGCGATGTCGGTCTTACTGAGCGGTTCCTGGACCACAGTTGCGTCCTTCTACGACCCTCACGGCTCCGCTTTCGCTCGCACGCTGGACCTCCTCCTGGGCTGTCTCCCGTCGCCCTTCCTCTTCATGGGCGACTTCAACGGTAGCCACCCCTCGTTTGGGGATACCGTCACCACCCCTGCCGGTCGCCGTCTGGCCGACTGGCTCACTCGATCCCTCTCCTTCGTTCTGCTGAACGATGGTTCGGTCACGCGCCCGTCGCTTGCTGGACCTATCCCTGGCGTCCCCTTTCTTCGCCGGCCATGGTGAAAGCGATCACCACCTGCTCCTTCTACGCCTCCCAGGTCCCGATGTCCTTGGGCCCCGCGACCCTATGGTCCGGTGGGACTTTGTCAAAGCTGACTGGCCCAAGTTTACTGCGCTCCTTGCCGCAACGCCGGTCCCCGCGGTTGACTCGGTGGCCGCCTTCACTTCCGACGTGCTTGATGCAGCCGCATCCTCCATCCTGTCCTCCAGCTCGACGCGGGCTCCCGCAGCCCTCAACCACCGCATACCGCACCCTCGAACGACGGGTCGGGGCTCTTCGGCGCAAAGCCCTCCGGGCCCAAACGCTCACCGTTACTATTGCCTACAACAGAGCCCTCGCTCAGTCCCGGCTTAACCGACGTCAGCTTAAGCGGGCTTTTTGGAGGGCCTACTGTGGTACCCTGTGCCACGAAACTCCACTCCCGGTTATTTGGAACCGCGTTCGCTGGTTTTCCTCCTCCACCCGCCCCTTGCCGCGCCCTATCGTGCTCAATCATGGCTCGGCTACTATCACCGATCCCGAGGCTGTTGGCGTCCTTCTGCGGAATCGATCTTATACACTTGTCCGTCGCCTGCTCCCCCTCCGCTTCTTTCTGGGGACCGCTGTTGGGCATTAGACGACGCCGCCCACGCCTAAAACGTCCTCATCACGTACTAAGAACTGCTCACTGCCATCGCGTCGCTCCGTCCATCCGCCCCGGGTCCTGACACCCTTGGTGTCCCCTTCATCCGCCATTTTCCGGATCCCTTCCTTCGTCGCCTCTGGGCCCTCTACAACTTCCTCTGGCTCTCCACCACCTTTCCATCCCCATGGAAGGAAGCCATCATCCTCCCCTTCCTCAAACCGGTCAAGCCTCCTGACGCCCCCTCTTCCTACCGCCCCATCGCACTCCTCGCCAACCTTGGAAAACTTTTTCAACGGACCGTACACTCCCGCCTTCAATGGTGGGCTGAGTTCTCCGCCATCCTCCCTTTCCACGAGTCTGGGTTCCGCCGCAACACGTCCACTTTGAACAATATAGCCGATTTTGTGACCGCCGCGGAGTCTTTTCTACGCCACGGCCAACATTGCTGCATGGTTTTCCTAGACTTGCAAAATGCGTTTGGATCGGTCCACCCTGACGCTCTGCTTTGCAAATTGCGCAACTACGGCATAGAAAGTCGGCTCCTCCTGTGGCTGAGAGACTACCTTTACCACCGCCGCGTGGCAGTCAAGGTCAACTCGCACCTCTACTCTTCTCGGTACACGGCTCGCGGTGTCCCCCAGGGCAGCGTCCTGAGCCCGCTCTTGTTCACGCTCTTCCTCGCCGACCTTCGCTTCTCCCCAGGCAATAGCGTTACGGACAGCGCTTTCGCGGACGACCTCGCGTTACACGCGTCTGGTTCGTCGGCCGCTGAAACTGAAGCGGCCCTACAGGTCGCGGTTAATGAAGCTCATGCCTATGCGTCGCTCTGGGGCCTTACATTCAACGCCAGCAAGTGCAAGGTACCCACCGTCTCGCGGGACCCTGAATTCCACCCTTCAGTTTCCCTCTGGCTCGACGGCACCCTACTCGAGGAGGTAGTCACTGTCCGCCACCTGGGCCTCATATTTGACCACTGCCTGTCCTGGGGCCCTCACATTGCCCAATTATGTGCCGAGGGCTCTCGTCGCCTCAATCTCCTCCGCTGCCTCGCTTGTCAAACGTGGGGGGCAGATCGCTCCTCCCTCCGTATGCTTTACCGACAACTCTTTCGCAGTCTTTTCGATTACGGGGCCCCCTTCCTCGCTTCCGCTTCCCCGCGTCTCCTCCGCCGCCTTGACATCTTAGAACGGGCTGCCATGCGGGTCATCCTTGGGGTCCCGCCCTCCACCGCCATTGCCGCCATGCAATCCGAGGCCAACGTGATGCCCCTTTCAATCCGTTGCTCGCTGCTGGCCGGGAAATTTCTAGCTCGGTGCTATTCCGCATCGCCCGCTTCGGCGTTCCGCCACGCCTTCTCCGTGGGCGCCTCGGCTCCTGACCCCCCGTCCTTCGAGCTTCCGGCCCCCTGTACGTCGCTCACAACCTCTCGTGGTTACTGGACGAACTTCGCCGTCACCCGGATCCGCCCACGCGCCTTGCCCACTTGCCTCGCCCCTACACCGTCCACACTAAAGGTGGGTTTTCGAATGCGCGTGTTGAGGAATTTCTGGAGCGTGAAGCGGGTTGGGCGATTTTTTTCCCTCGCTACAAAAATCGCGCTCATATCGCTAGCTTTTCACTCCCATTATGATTTTGAACAACTGTTTTCATTTGCGCGATAAACGAGAGCGGCACCATCTAATTTGGGAGTCAAAGGTTGTAGCAAAGCAAACTTGCAATGGTGGTGATAAAGAGTCTACGTCGTCGCTGGATAATACGTAAAAAGATTTTTACAATGCAGTTCTATTACATGCAAAATTATGGGACCGGAAAAAGGATGTACCGAAAGAAACGCAAGTGGGTCCACCCTATATGGCGTGACAGAAAGAATGAAGGGGATTTTGGAACTCTAGTAAGTGATTTTTTAAGCCTTTGCTTTACTGTACAGACAGACTAGAGTAGAACTGTAGGCTTAATAAATTCTCGAAGTCTTGAAATGACAGGTCCATATTTATTTAGATGCAAAAAATGAGAAAGTACGACCGCGACAAGAAAGAGCCCTGAAAAATTTGACAAATTGCTAGATTTAGTGAAGGATAAACTGAAAATGTATCCTGTTTCTCGAGAACCCATTGAACCTGGATTACGATTCGCCTTAACATTGAGGTAAGACCACAATATAGACCATTGATACCAGGAACAAGGAATGATTTTTATTATATCGTACAGATTTTTGGTAACAGGAAATAGTTTAGCTTCAATATCCTACCAGTTTCGAGTTAGGAAAACTACCACTCATAAAATTATTCAAGAAACAAGTGCAGTATTATGGGAGGTTTTACAACCATTATTTCTAAAGGTATACGTTTTTCTCCAAATCTAGCAATGGTTTCTCATATGTATTTTATTTTCAGAAACCTTCCTGTTCGGACTTTGTAGAGATTGAGAAAGGTTTCTGTAACAAATGGAATTTCCTAAATTGTACAGGAGCAGTTGACGGAAAACATGTGATGATCCAGCAACCCTCTAATTCTGGGACCTTATATTACAACTACAAGGTGGGTATTGCGAGTGATGTAACAACATACCTTTAAAAGCAAATCGTTTCTAAATTCAGGGCTTCAACTCCATCGTGTTAATGGCTACCGTCGATGCGAATTACCGTTTTATAGTTGTCGATGTTGGGGGATTTGGTTCGCATTCAGATGGGGGACTCTTCAAAAGTTCCTCCTTTGGACTAGCTCCCAAAAACCTCTTTAACTGTGCCCCATGTCCTCTTGGGAGATGAAGCATTCCAGCTTCTTAAAAATTTTATGAGACCTTTTGCAGCCGATGATCTTGAGAACTCTCACCGAATATTCAATTATCGTTTAAGCAGAGCAAGGTGACATTTCATAATTCTCTTGATGGCAAGACAATTTTGCGCTTGGCATTCTCATTTGAAAACAGGTTTCAATGACATTTTTTTCCCTTTTGCCAGAAGATGCAGTGAAAACGCATTTCGGCTGCTGGCCACTAGGTGGCGGGTGTTTAGAAAACCAATTATGTTTAAACCAGAAAGAAGCTGATAAAATAGTGAAAGCGTGCGTGGTACTCCATAATTTTTTAATTGAAGAAGAAAAACACATGGAAGATGAAGAAAAATACTATTGCCCAGCTGACTTTGCTGACTCAGTAAGGACGGTACTCTCAAGGAAGGAAAATGGATTAAAAATTTGAAGGAAAACCCAGCTTTTGGACTTCGCAATTTAGAACCAACAGCGTCTAAAAATTTTATATACGAAGCTAATCATATTAGAAAAACTTTTGCGAATTACTTTTCTTCTCCGGTGGGAGTGAGAAAACCGGATGTTTTAAGATTTCTTTTGAAGCTCATTTAAGAAAAATCTTTATTTCAAAACAATATATGTATAAATATTATTTAAAATGTAGTAAGAGAAAATGAAAATAATTTATAATATTAAAAATAAGTATGGGTCTCCACGCTGATGGGGTTCCCTTTAGCAAACGAGTCAATCATTTACCAAGTTTGTTGGAACTTTTCTCATAATAGTGGCCACAAAATCTCCAAATGCTGCACTATCATCTTCTGATGTTTTCAGTTCTCTTTATTCGGCAACCAAAAATTCTGACCTATTTAATTCGGCCATATGGTTCAAGGAAATTTCATGAGGGTTTCGTTTTTTGAGAGATTGGGGTGCTCTCAAACTCTCGCTCTCATCAGAGTTGGATCTTTTTCGTGATTTAGGCAGCCCCTTCTCTTTATTTTGTCTGGATGGACCTTGTTCCTTGTCATCGCTATAGCTTTCAAAATCGCTCACAGTGAATACTTTTCCTCCTGTCTCTATCACCTTGTTCATTCAAAGAATTTAGTGCAAAATTAATAACTACACGTTTTACAGACATTGCAGCATATACCATTTCTTCTTCGTCATTATCACTGTCTACAGGTTTTGAAAAAGTGGAAGCTTCGACACTTTCCTTATTTTGATTCTTATCAAAGTTAGACGAAGTTCTGCATCATTGATATACGAGTGTATGGAAATAAAATTGCAATAATATAAGTCTTCAAAATTTCTTACTCTCTTCGAGCAAACACATTCAAGTAAGCCCATTTTATCCCTTCAGATTGGGTTTCGTCTAATTCTTGCCCACTTTTTGTTGTGGTGATTGCATAAAATTTATTGTGAAAAATGGTCTACTAAGTTCTTCCACATCTTTTTGCAGTCGTTTTCTAAAAAAATATAAGTTGATTTATATGAAAAGGCTATACCAAATGTTATTAAAAAACTTACTATTCATGTCCATTTCTTTAGCCACTTCCATCCATTTTTGTTCCTTTAAATCTGTGGGCCGATAAGCGACAAATTTTCTATTCCAAATAATATCTCTTTCTCTAATCAAATCTATTAATTTTTCTTTCCTTTCCACCAAAGCCTTCCTATTTTCAGCTCGAATTTGTTTTAAGTTATCATTTATTGTCGTTTTCTTACTCTTTTTATAAAATCTAGGTCTAGCAACTTATATTAGGCTTAACTCGGTGAACTGAAAATTACAAATTTTTAATCTCGTGCTCACGAGCTTATTGAAACTCCCGCCAAAGGTTTCGGCGCTCCTATTGGCTTGGTAGAATATGACGTCATTAACCACGCGAGAGAGAAAAAAAAACCAAGCGAGAACATCTACTTGAATTTGATCGGAGCGGGTAGCGATTTTTTCCCTCTCCTCGCCGCTTTTACCCGCTCCCGCTAAAAATATCGCTTTTATGAAAACGGTCGCTCCTGTAGCGGGTGCGAGAATTTTTAGTTTTTTCTCGCACGCGCTCGATTTTTACCCTAAACACGCGCCTTTGAAAACCCCCCTTTACGCCTGATCGAGTGGGCTATGGGTAAGGAGCACAAATTTTATTTGTGCACTGCCTTCTCTAAAACTAGGCCTTGCAATACGAATAAAAGAGGGGTGGCAGTTAGGATTTCACAAATGGCGCTAGATGTCGCATTTCTAAGGTTTTAAACTGGCGGAAAATTCAAAACTATGAAAATTGTTGAAAGCTTGCAAGACAACGGTTAAAGTAAAAATATAGCAGCTGACTTAAGTAAAAAGACCGATTAAAATGCAAACGACAAATTTGTTTTTAACTTGTTAAAACATAAAAAGGCATTTATCACAGTGTGGGTAAAATGTATTTACATTTAAAAGCCTTCGCAAAATATGGTAGAATGAAATGTACAAGTATCATCAATGAACAACGTTTCGAAATGGAATGTATTGCTTCCTTTTCAAAATCTGCAATATTAATTAAAATGTTCGTTAAATAATTTCTGGGATACCTATATCCCCACGATCTAGCAAATGTATTAAACTGAAAGCTTTTGCGTTGGATCTAGGTTGAGAGACACAATTCAAACACGTTGATCTATTCATTGTAGTTGGGCTTCAGATTTAACTGAATTTGACGAAAAGTACAATCATACATACCCGAGGATCATTTTAGCGACGAATTGCACCCATGGTCCGCCAGAGCGTGGTAAATAAGGCTGTGGCACAGGAAAAATGACCAGTTTGAAAATTTAATCGGAGGGGGTCAGTGGTACTCGGGACAACTAAGATAATATAAGGATAACTAGAGTCCATACATTGTTGTGAGGGACTCAATTAAGGCCTCGTTCTTGTGGAGGAAAGCTTGAGTTTGCGGGATATCACAACGTTGAGAGTAATAGGTAGCTTGTATGGTAGATAACGAGTCTGTTAATGTGGGGATGACAGAAAGCCCCGGAAGATCCAGTAGGGCTTTTTGAAGAGAGAGGTGGTCATTTTGAATGGTGCGAATGTCAACTAGTGCTTGGTAGAAAGTGGGTAGAAGGGGCACACATTTGGTACAGTAGAATTTGAAGTTATCACAGGGGTTGACTTGTTGGGCATTATAGAGGTTCGCGGGTACTTTAGAGCACTCAGTTTGCGACCAAAAATTACACAGATCACAGAGGAGAGTAGCATGAGAGTCGAGTACTAATTGTTTGCAGATGGGACAGTAATCAGAACTAATGGTGCTAGCTTCGGAGTCAGGTATAATTAGGGATGGGATATCTGAAACCGTAGAGACTTGAGTTCGAGGAGGAGGGTTAAAGGCATTGCCATAGTATGGGGGTCCGAGACCAAGGATTAGGGAATAATAAGGGATTTGAAGAAGATGGAGTTAATGTTGATAATTATAATAATCTATCTTTCTTCCAGACATACTTTCTTCCAGTTATGTTAATCTAAATCCTCGTTTGTAGTGAAACATTTAAAACAACTCGCACAACACCGACAAAACTTCGCGCTTGACATCGTTCGTCCATCACCCTATTCCATTAACTAAACTTAGTTTACTGGTAGTCAATTTATTCCCTCTCAATAATTTGAAAAATTTACTTATCTCGGCTTTTCGACCACAATTCCATTCCCCGAAAACATTTTATCACTTTTAAAAGAGAGTATGTGTATGCCTGTGTGTCTTTAATAGGTTGCTTACATATTCCTGTTCATGCCCTGTACGCTTCATAGTGAAACCTTTAGTTTTTGTGCAAATTTCAACAATGGCGACAAATTCAATAGGGACGTTATGATTCTTACTCTTGGCTAAACTGAATATATGTAAGAGGGAAAGACACGGGGGTAAAACTTTGCCTTCCATCTCACTCGATGGAAAGATCACAAAGAGAGTAGAGACGTCGAGTAGTCAACCCCACTGTATATCCCGATACTAAGGATTGACATCTCTCTTTTTACGTAGAAAGGGTTTATAGCAGCGGCACGACAGACAACGGTCACACGGTTCTATGCCATGGTGTCTCTATCGTTTCTATGGTTCGCAAGCAGTAGAGGCGTGCATACAATTCGTAATTTTTTGATTTTCTATGTTGTAATTGTCAACTTAAGGGCGCTAAGAGTGTGAGAGTGTCAGCTGGACTCAGCGCGGTCGTAGCCTGAAAATTCTGACTTGGCTATCTTGCAATATAGCCTGCGTTCACCGAGTCGCGTGATCTAGGACGCTGTGGCTCGACTCTACTTCTTAGTCTTTATATCTTCAGGAACAAGGATAAACTTGTCGCTGCGATCTTCCTTTAGTAAATGTAGTATTCTTAGTAGCCCCAGAGACTTCTGGTAGCAGTCTGTATGCATTTGGTAGAATAGTTTTAAAGAATTGAAATGGTAGAAAATATTTATAAAATAAAATTTGGTTGAATTACTTCGTAGTTGTCCTATTTCAAGCCGAAGAATGTTCTCAAAAACAATTACTATTTGGTGACGGATTCCTTAAAAAGTACTATTCACACGGAATTTTCGAGCAGCTTAACGCGTAATTGAGTTGGCTATAAGTAAATGTTTCTAATTAATGAGAGGGAATAAATTTACTACCAGTAAAATAAGTTTATTCAATGGAATAGGGTGATGGAACATTACTTTCTTACGCATGTAAGTTTTAATTTAAAAAAAGTTTCAATATCTGCGCATTCAGTCAGGTGATTAACCTTGTTCTTATCGATACTTTTTAGGTCTTGGTTAAATCCAAGACTCGTTTTGATAATATCTGTTACTTCGGTCTTAATTTTTATTAATTTTGCGTGATTAATTTATTTCAGTGCTCATTCCCGCTAGCTGCAGAAAAGGAAATAGTTTGTCATTCAATAGACTGAGAGTTAGTAGCTAAGGGGACGTCACATCAATATTTTTAGTCTTAATTTAAGCTGATGAAATTCGTAGATATACGAGGGTGTGAAGTCATGACAAAGATTTTAGTTCGTCTATTTCTGATGAACCCAGACCAGAATATACCAGTTGCTTTCAGGCTAATTTTGAACCCCATTTCCAATGTCATTGTGTCAACAACAACTTATTCAGAACGGATATTTCTTTTAACCTTTACACGAGATTCAACATATAGATTACCATCTTTTGTGGTGCTCTAACTTTAACCTAATTTAAGAAAATAAAATGGATTTTTTTTTTGTTAAAATGACATTAAATAAGACAACTAGCAATAATTTGGCAATATTTCGGGGGAAAGAAATACAATTTTGTAGTATTTCGGAAAAGATGGCAATTTCATAATAATTTGATATACAATAACAGGAATACATTTACCCATTCAGGTTTAATGCAAAGGGCCCCTCCTTTGGCGCGTCTTAAAAGATTTTCTCTTCCGTATAGTGTGGTAGTTTGGCATACTTTATTTTTATCTCTGTCCTTAAGTACAATCTTAATTGGATTTAGCCATTGGGATAGATGACAAATGATTAGCCAGCGTACTACGGGAGTCGGGCAATGGAACTGTGCTTAGATTTATCATTGAATATAGGAAATAACAGGATCAACAAATTATTTACTAGTATTTATGAAACTAATGGTAACTATTTTACCTTTGATAAATAAAGTCAAATGAGAGTTACAGTAGTTTATTGATGACAAAAGTTAGGGTTAATAATATTATTTATTTTATATAATAGTTAAAATATAAATTGAAATTTTTTAAAGTTATGGCTGGTCAGTAATTACTTAAAAGTCATTAAAACAATAAATTGCTTTAAGAATATTTTGGTTAAACTTTTTGTCAAGGTTTAAACACGCATGATTATTTTATTGGAATGTGCTAAAGATTTATTTTAAAAACACATTTGGATTGATAATTGCTACGTTTATTTATAGCACGCAATTTGAAATTAAATTTGCCTTGTTATTTATTTATGGTATTCATTATAATTTTTTTCCAGTAAATAAAAATTTTGTTTATCACGTTTAAAGCTAATAGTTGCGTATTTTTTTAAAGGGTTTCATTCATAACTTTATAAGGAAAATTATTTTGGACACCAGAAAGGCTTTTGAGGATAATTAGTGATTGTGTCCTAACTGGCAAAAATAGACCTTAACAGGGCAAAGCTATGAATAACTATAAGTAATTTTAACTGAATCTAAAATGTAAGTTTCACTATGAATACATGAGAGGGATTAAAAAAATGTTCAAAGACAGTCATACGTGAAGGTTGGACTAAAAAGTGTGAAAAGTTCAACATTAACGTTAGAGCACCAATAATCATTTTGTTAATCTCTCAAGTGAATAATTCAATGATGAAAAATATTTATACACATTTAATCCTAGGACTGTAAAATTGAGTATATATAATAGCCAGAAAAATAGTAAGCATGGGTTTTAATGTTAAATTATTTTAGGTATAAAAAGGGAAGGGGGAGTTTGTTAAAATACTGCTAATATACTTAAAGATGCTTTTTAAAATTGGTAGTGATTTGTTGGTGTAGAATCTGCAGTTTAGTTCAGAGAGTTAATGAAGCGCCTTGTATTTCGTTAGTGACATCTTCAATCCAGTTGATTTATTTTTTTCTATATTTAATACTATTGAACTAAGATGGCGTTAGTGGTTAATGTCATTAATTGGTAGCTTTTTTACTGGTTCCATCGCGCTTGGTTTTGTTTTATTGATGTAGAGTCTGCAGTTTAGTTCACAGTTAATGAGGAGCCTTGTGTTTCACTATTAAACTAAGATGGCGTTAGTGGTTAATGTCAATAATCGGTAGGTTTTTTACTAGCTCCATCGCGCGTGATTTGTTTTGTTAATGTAGAATCTGCAATTTAGTTCAGAGAGTTAATGATGTGCCTTGTGTTTGGTAGCGACATCTCCAGTCATTTTATTTTTTTTATATTTATTACGTTTGAACTCAGATAGCATTACTGCTTAACGTCATTAATTGGCAGCTATATTTTACTAATTCCATCGAGCTTGTTTTGTTTGGCAAACGTCCGTAAAATAACGTTCATAAGGCGTTTCGATGGAAATTTAAATTGAACTCCATGGTTAATCACAGTTGGGTTTTTTAGAGTTACGAGTGAAGTACTTGAGGTTTAATCGGGTAGTGAAGGAGGGGGGATTTGGGGTATTTCACCACCCGCGGACACGGGGTAGTCAGTTCCTGTAGGGTAGGCATGCTGACAAGTCCCTTATTCCCTCAAAACTTTGTCGCCCAGAAGCTTGGCTTACAGGAGTGCGCCCAAACTCCCAACATAGTAAAGTACATAATTTTAGTAACAAACCATTGCTGTTCTAAATTTTAATAACGTTGAAGCAACTTTTGTTCAAAAAAGTTTTTTTAGCGAATTCATATCTGTTAGGAACTTCTATTGTGTTGATGAACTTGAAGGCAAGGCTTGCCAAGCCTTTATATAATTATGCAGGGAAACAAATAATTGACATGTATTGTTTGGCTTGACGTTCTATAGACACTCGCTCAACCAATACAAAGGTTATTTCTTTGATATCTTGGTTTTTTTAATCCAAAGTCGCTCTCATTCTTTGAACACGCCAGTCTAAAGTGTCTGTTGTTTCGGCATAGAAGTTGAATATTTATATTTCTTGATCTGTCTATCGAAGTCTTGTGGTGTTGTTTTTTATAATGATGATGATCATATTTTTTAGCTGTGTACTTTTAACCTTTATTATACTGGTAAAGGCTATGATGAATTATCTTTCTGTTGAAGCTTAGCAGCTGGCACGTGTTGATACATACGCTTATAATTGTACGAAAATAGTCTTTAAATTGCATGTTTCAAAGTTGAAAATATGAACTGCTTGTAGCATTTATGTCGAAATAATTTTATTCTTCGTTATATTAGTTATCTAAAGGGGCGGAGGGGGAGGAGGCAAAGAAAACTTTACCATTTAGGCTATTATATGTCATTTAATATGAGATTTTGAGGGTCAATTTTTAAATTTT
>JAEQBA010002762.1:46668-67076 GCA_019434445.1 Phalangium opilio
AAAACACAATATCGTTATGCATCAAATGACGACCAAAACATGCATCGGCCGGGAATCGAACCCGGATCTCCCGCGTGGCAGGCGAGAATTCTACCATTGAACCACCGAGGCTCTGCCAAGAGTAGAATATGCAAAATTGGTATTTCAACTGAATATTTATAATCAAACCAAATATTTCTTTGAATTATTATCTCAAATAATATTTTAGAAGGGTTTATCAATTTAAAAATTATTATTTTACATACTTTTTGAATTTTTTTTATTAATTTCGAAAGACCCTGAAGTAAGGATAATACAAGTTTAAACACAATATCGTTATGCATCAAATGACGACCAAAACATGCATGGCCGGGAATCGAACCCGTATCTCCCGCGTGGCAGGCGAAAATTCTACCATTGAACCACCGAGGCTCTCCAAAGTAGAATAGCAAATTGGTATTTCACACAATGAATATTTGATAATCAAACCAAATTCTACAGGGCCGGTAGGCCCTTGTAGATATGACTTGATACTCTTTTGTAACGTTAAAGCAAAATTCACATGCTTTACCATTTTTCCTATGGAGATTAACATGGGGTTTTTCGTGATATTTAGCCACCTCTAACTGAAAAACTAGAGCGAAGTTACTTTTCGGAATACTCTTAATTTAACAATTATGTATTCAAGGTGTGCTATCGGCTAGTTTAATTTAAATCAATTAACTCTAAGTATGTTAATTTTAGTTAATTCTGAAAGTACGTCAAAATTACTTTTGAGTCAGACTATCTAGCAGTAGACGCTGACAGATTACTTTACTATTTCATCCGAGCTTGAGCACCTTTATATGTATTTTCTAATTAACTGTAGCACCCTTAATAAGAAATAGGTCGTTATCAGGTCGAATTTTCGTCTAGAAAAGTAATTCAGGTAAATAATTACAGTTAACAGAGGTTTTTATATCATTTAAAGTAAGTTTTTGAACGTTCTTTACGGCCAAGGCTTAAGTTGTATTTTAGTTTGTCTATGTAATATAGTATTTATATAGTCTTTCCCCTTTCAAGATAAAAAAAGCTCATTTCCAGCTCTGTATTCCAAAAATACGCAGTCTGCTTCGTTTCCTGCTACAAACAAATATATGAGGACTGAGGTATACAGGGTTTCATTATTTGTTAATCTCACCAAAATGCTACTAATTGTGAAGGTGTGTGATATATTTCCTTAAACTAAACCAATGTAGAGGAATTTCCATGTTTACATCAGCACAGATTCTCTCAACGTAACCACGTTGGAAACGGAGAGTTACGTATGAGGTATACTGGGTTTCATTATTTGTTAATGGTTTAGAAATCAACGGTAGTGTTTTCACCCTGTGAAGAATTCAACTTCAAAATATTACAGGAAAGATCACAAAATGTTCAATGTGTTTTCCTACGGCAGTTAAAAGAGTGGTGTATAGGTTACTGGTTAGCGCAGTTCACTCAACATTCTCATTTGAGGACAGGTATACGCGGTTTCATTATTTGTTAATCTCACTAAAATGCTACTAATTGTGAAGGTGTGTGATATAATTCCTTAAAACTAAACCAATGTAGAGGACCAGATTATTCGTTAAAACAATTTTGGTCCTATTGAATCAGTTATACTGTGATGTTACGTTATCATTTTATAAACTATTTGTTACCAACAGTGGATTGTTTAATTCATAAGTAACAGTGGTGCTGGTTAATCCAGGAGGACAGTGTCGTTATATAATTTAATTAGTCAAATAATTTTCATGTTTACATCACAGATTCTCTCAACGTAACCACGTTAGAAACGGAGGGTTACGTTGTTTGCTATTTCCACAGTCCACGTTGCCGTTTGTTTATTGGTTTAAATTGCTATGAATTGTATAGGTATTTGATTTAATTACTGGTATTCAAGCTAAACTATAGAATAACATCATTCATTAACATATTGTATAGATAATCTTTACCACAAACCTAGCACAGGATATGATAAAAATTTAACGCAATGTGTTGGAAATAATAAAAAACTCCTCTAAACATTAGAGTTAAGGTGAATTATTTATTAAAAGTCATTTTATAAGCTTAATGAGCACTGACGACAAGTTAATTTCAACGTAATTAAGTGTAATTAACGTGAAATTAAACCCCGAATGTACATTTTTTTTGGATGAAAACTCAGATAACTCTTAAATGATGTCCTTGATTAAGATTGTATCTAACCAAGCCGTTGGTAAAGCCCCATGTTTTCTCTTTCACACTTAAGCTAATTTAAATTATCTCGAAAGCACCTTAATAGGCGCGAAATTCAAAAGTTTAGGGTAAAATAAGAATCGAAAACTCCACTAAAAATTGCAATTAAGGTGAAGTATACATTTAAACTCATTTTATAGCCTAAATGTACACTGCCAAAACACAATCCTACGTTAATTTTAACTCAATTAAATATAATTAACGTGAAATTAAACCAAAATATACATTTTTGGATAAAAGCTCAAATAACTTTTAAATAAACTGTTTAAACTACCCAAAAGTTTAGGGTACCATAATGATGAATATATGGCAAAAATATTAAACTGCACTAAACATTGCAAATAGGGTAAAAAATTCAAATAAATTTTAAGCTTAATCCACTCTCACGAACCACGCTCAAATTAAGATTAAAACATCACAAGTTTTTCGTACAGCCACAGTAGTTTCCTATTTCACTTTCAAATTAATCTAAATGATCATTAAAATACATCAAAAGCGCATACATTAAAATTTTAGGGTAATTGCAATTTAAGTTAATATTTTATTGAAACTTTTATTATAAAATAAATCCACACAAGATAAACAAGATAAGCCGTTAAATTAAACTCAATCAAGTATAATTAACCTAAGAAAAACATTAACATGTACAAAAATGGGCCAAGCCTCGCTTCGTGCCCTCTCCGCCCTAAAAAGTTCTGAGATCCCATGTAGAGCCAAGTCTGCCTTTTGTTCTCATTCAATCGCCAATTGAACAATTATGTTATAAATTAAGTCCTTTTCCTAATTAATAACCAATCTTCTTTGACTCTATCATTATTATACATCTTTGTTCGTATCAAAAATATCGTGACTTGGCAAGCGCAGGTGTACATAAGGTTATGCATAACTCGCCTTATAAACTTGTAAATAGGGTTATGCATAACTCACCATATAATTTGTACATAGGGTTGTGCATGACTCATCTTATAAACTTGTACATATCCCCTCGACCATAAACGATTTAGTGAATATCCCTTCGACTTCCTTTTAATATTACTTACTTGCGATTGCCAAGTCACGATATTTTTGATACGAACAAAGATGTATAATAATGATAGAGTCAAAGAATATTGGTTATTAATTAGGAAAAGGACTTAATTTATAACATAATTGTTCAATTGGCGATTGAATGAGAACAAAAGGCAGACTTGGCTCTACATGGGATCTCAGAACTTTTTAGGGCGGAGAGGGCACGAAGCGAGGCTTGGCCCATTTTTGTACATGTTAATGTTTTTCTTAGGATCTCACTTCTTTTTGTAGACCCTCTCGTTATACTTCGGTAGTTATATTAAAACAAGACCCTCGCTTCTTCGTGGTACTTCGTTTGCCAATATAATCGCTAACGTTTGTCCATATTTACGCTGAATTACCCCTTTCGACCCGCAGAGAATATGCAATAAAGATTGTACGCGATATCCTAATAAAAGAATGTAGCATCAGTTACGACACATTTCTATTAAACTACTACTCCTATTAGCTTTAATATATATTTAACTTTCGGTTAACTTTGGACCATTACGTCCTTTCATCAAGAACACACACTATTTCTGTTGAAAAGACGGCAGCGCCATCTAGTTTTAAAATAAAGAACTAAAGAACAATTTTATAAAAAATTCGGGATGTTTTAATTTTTCTGTGCTTTATAAAATAAATGAAAACTAAATCCTGAATTTTAAGTTTCTATCTCCTCTAGAAGTACCTTAGAATTTTGATGATCGGTGAGTGAGTGAGTGAGTGACAAAATAAGGTAAATTTCACCTGCGATATTTCGAAAAGCATATAGGGTAGGAACTTGAAATTTGGAAACAATAGCTAGGATTGACAGTCCTCGCGGCAAGCAAAATTTCAGACTTTCACCTATACCCATCACGAAGTTACAGTGGGCTTAAAAGTGCCACGAGTTGCTTCGAGAAAAGGATGTCAGTGCTCGACTTGGCTGGGAGCACGGCAGTGCTCCCAGAATGTGAAAGATTCGTGTTTTGGGTAAATTCATGGATACCTTATAATTAAACTAACAAATCTTTCACCCAGCCTCCATTTTCCTGTTTAATTCTTACGATTAATTAAATTGTCATTTAAAAGCTTTTTTCCCCATTTTGAAAAGAGAGCCATTGAAAAGGCGTGATATTTAAAAGTTTTGGGGCAAAGTAGTGATTGTTCTGCAAGAGTCAAACAGTCACTCCTCTAAAGTTTGCAGAATTTCTTGTTCAAACTCGTATAATAAACTGAAATAACACTAGTAAAAGAAGATAAGCCGTTAATTTCAACTTAATGATCATATTTAATTAAAATTAATCGAAAACAACAGGTTTTTTTTGGGTAACTATAGATAACCCTTAACTGAAATAACAAAATAAGATTAAACTACGCCAGTTGTTCTTTCAGCCTAAATGTTTTCCTATTTAACACTAAAATTAATTACATTATCACTATAATGCATTAATAGGCTCCAAACACAAAATTTTAGGGTAAGGAATGTGTCAAAATGAAACTTTTCCATTTAAATTTTAATATATCATTAGCATAGTTCGCCAAATCACCAGCAACAATTTAATCTGGCAACATTCAATGTAATAATGTTGCCAATAAAACAAGGGCGTCTAGCCCATAACTAAGCCATATCACTAGCCATCTCTCGCTATCCCTAATTCAATAAATTTTCTTCTACTGAAATACCACCTAGCATACCAGTCAAGTGGGGGGAGCAACAGAAAATTTTAAAGCACAGTCTTACGATAAGTCTTGGAATTTGGGCCTCAAATTACAACCTCTAATCGAATCCGTTTGGTACACATCAACGTCAACGTAAATGTTCAATGTGATTACCATTGTGGTGCAGGCACTCTTCATCTGTCCATGTCTTTCAATTACTTTACAAGCAACGAACTCATGACGCAGGAAGTCCAAGTAAATGCCTTCAGAGATTTTCTTATCAAGAAAAAGGGTCCGATAATTTGGTTTCCAAGAATGCCCTCCCAAAAATGCACGTTATGAAGGTTTAAGGTACCATCCTTAAATAGCCTCGTCAGAGAACAGTACCTTTCTAAAAATAATGGATCGGCTTCAATTAGTTCACGCAAAGGTTTTGCCGTTTTGGGTAATCCTCGTAAACATCATGTTCAATTTTCCCTGGTTTGAATACACTGGCATTTTGCTAAAAGACGAGACTAACTAATTAAATTCGGTCCTAACTGCTACGTAACGACGATTAGTTTTCACTACGGCCTTTTTTCTCGGTTCCTCAGACAACTCGGACCTTCTGCTTCAAAGTCATTCCCAAAGAAACCTTTATGTTTTCTTTATTTTGTTCATAGTTTAAGGTTAGGGGGCCGACCTTTATTACAATGGTTTCTTTTTTCGGTATTTGTGCCTTTTTAACAGGCGTATTGTTAAAATTGTAACACTACAGAAATTGTATTTCAAATGGGACCGGCAATACCGCAACGCTGAGCCGAAAAACTGGATGGTAATTGTTTGGACCTATAGGGTCAGGACATTGGAGGACCAAACATACCGTGGTGTCACGTGTCGAATGTTAAAGCGACCTTCACCACTATACATACTATGACCTGCTGCTCAAGCTGACAATCTTTGAAAACTCAACTTTGAGGAACTTCCGGTCTTTTTAGATATAAAGGGGCTTTCAGTGTCGCTAAGTAGTAGAATTACAGTAGTTGGTCTCGTTTCCTAGCAAAATGCCAACTTATTCTAACCAGGAAAAATTGGGCAGCAAGTTTATTTTGGGTGAAGGTCGCGGTAACATTCAACCATAGAGAATTTTACACATGTGTAAAATTCTCTCTGGTTCAACTAAAGGTAGTGCTTTATGCCGAACGGTCTCCACACCGACATTTGGGTGCGAGGACTTTCGTCATTTCGATAGTGCAAGATCGTGAACGTAGAAGAGACTGTATAGTCTGTAATGAGGATACAGACTTTGACATCGTAGAAAGTTTTGAAGCCAATCTCATGCTTGTAGTAGAGCGGTGGAACAAGAAGTTGCACTAAGCCATTCTACTGTTCGTGCCAGTTTACAAGGGCATTACTACAGGCATAATCATATCCCCCTACATCAAGCCTTAACGGACGAGAAGTACCTAAGACGGCAATACCATTAGTCTTGCCATGCGTCATGAGTTTAGTGGTTGCAAATGTAATGCAAGACACGGACAGTCATCTGGAAGAGTGCCTCAACCACAATGGTAGACACTTCGAATATTTACGTTGAGTTGTTTACTAAACAGTTTAGAGGTTGCAATTTGAGGCCCAGGTTCTAAGACTAATCGTAGGACTGTGCTTTAAAATATTTTGTTGCATTCACGCATATTCTCCTGTATTCTTTGTGTATCTTGCCACTCGTTGTCACTTAAATACAATAAAACATGAATTCTAAACATTTATTTACACCCTGTATAATTTAGCACGACATCACCCGTTGGCAGTATTGGGGGTTGTACATAAAGGAAGCTGTTGGTCTGATCTCGACAACACTGTATATGTATACAGTGTACGAAACAAATATTTTTCTTCCATATTTCAAATACCGTCGTTTTTAAACTTTTCATAAATAAAGTACAACACAATATGCTTATATAGACATCGTCTTCAAGCTCTTCTACTCATGATGCATTTCCTCAAAAATTCTCATTGATATATGTTTAGAGTGTACACAACAAATAAAAAAATTTATTCTACATTTCAAATACTGTCATTTTTGAACTAACTTCATATATAAAGTACAACATTATATGCTTTTCGAAAACTATGTTATTGGATATGAGTTCATATAATTAACTATACTTAAGTACTTCTTTAAGCTATTAGAAATAGATCAACCCCAAATGTATGTCGGTACAAAAAACATGAAATTATTCAAATTTTAATTACATTAAGACTGAAGGGACAGATATTATAAAAAAACGTCTTGGTTTGGACCAAGGCCGAAAAAACAAACGATATGTCTGAGGTTTATCAGTTGACTGAAGTTTCAGATATTGCAATTTCTTTTTAAATTACTTTTATTCCTTTAATCCTTAATCAATATTTAATTCAATCAACTTATTTTTACTGTTAATCGATCTATTCCCTCTAAATTAATTTCAAAAATTACATATCTACGCTTTTTCAAGAATAATTCCATTTTCCGAAAACATTTTATCATGAAATTAATTATTTTGAAGGGATTTCGTGTCGATGATTACTAAGTTGGAAGCACAGTTTTAATTCTTGTTGCCTTGACAAATTTTCAAGTTTGCACCAAAAAAGTTTAAATCTGTTGTAAGTTGCTGGGAAGACTGATGTCAAGAAATTATGATAAAGAATTTATTTTGCTCAAACTAATTTATAAACTTATGTTGTCTACTTAAGACAAAGCAACAACCTCGGTCCTGTCTTGTTTCTTTTAGTAGGTAGCTCTCCTTTTATGCACTGGAAAAATATGATATCGGTGTAAATATAACCAAAGGAAAGGGTAAAGTTTACATAAAAAGAAATACTTCTCAGTTCCGATGACTTGTTATTTCCTGAGGAAATAAAATGGTTGAACACATCATACCTTACCAGAACTGCCATGGACCGATCGTACACAAATTACATAAGGAGAAACTAAAACACTGGGGCGATGCCGCCATTGGGGTCTTCTCCCTCTCGCCTAGAAGCACCGCTAGAGGCAGTGCGAGTTGACTTTCCTCCCGCCTGTAGTGAACTTTGGCACCGTCTGACGATGGCCCTTGGTGCAAGGAAGAATACCCCAATGGTCTCCTCGCCCCTGTGTGTTTTCGGAAATGGTCTCTACGCCTGATAAAATCATTCCGCGTAATACGTAACCGGTGTACAAGCAGGCCCGTAGCCACGGGGGGGCACCAGGGGGCAATGCCCCCTCAAAAATATATCCTGCCCCCTCAAATAAGATTTCGGTTTGCCCCTAAATGCCCCCTCAAAATTTTCCAATGCCTTCTTATCAAACTAACTTTGCCCCTGTAATGAATATTTTCATTTTGATACACAAATATTCAAGCTATTTAGAATGTATATCAACATATTTTAGACTTTATTGTCTTTACTTGTGTATATTCCTGATACACTTGGATTTTTTTACTTGATATATCCCTGATTCATTTGTATGTTTTAAATTCACTTTTGATATGTATCCCTGATACACTGGAATTTTTAGCTTTTTGTGGTTATCCTTGATATATATCGCTGGTTTTGTCATCCAGGACCAAAATATTATGTCGGGGTACAGTGAGGGGTCGGACGTTTTGGAAAAAGTGTTCGGGATTTTGAAATCCAATTTGATTTCTTCGGATTCCGTCGGATTTCGTTTGATTTCAGAATTCGATAAAATCCAATGAATTTCATCGAATTTTGAGATTTTTCCCGTGATTTCGACGGATTTTGCGATTTCTTTGGATTTTGGATTTCGTGAATTTTGTAATGGATTTCACGATTTCTTTACTGATTTTGTTTCTGATTTTGTGATTTCGCTTCTGATTTCGTGATTTTTATGTTGATTTCGTGATTTCTTTGTTGATTTTTTGTTTTTTTTTCTGATTTTATGATTTCTTTAATGTTTTGTGATTTCGTTGCTGATTTCGGATTTTTTATTTGATTTCGAAATCAGCATTGATTTCGGATTTCTTAAGTTGGATTTCACGGGTAGCGTACGGGAGTTCATGAATGACCGACCCCTCGGGGTACAGACTTACATTTGACGCCTCAACAGCGACTTGCGAAGTTGCGAGGCAAACTTTTCCTGCCCTACTGGCGTATTTTCACTTTAACGACGAGCTATGTCACTTGAAAGAAAGTGAAACTTAACTTCCCTAGCCTACGAAAAAGATCTGACTAGAAATTTAGATTTAGAATTGTTTATTAACAATTTATTTATTTTTAAACTTTTTAAAAAAAGTTTGATTTTCAAATGTTAAATGAGTGTCAATAATGAAATACCTGCTTAAATATTTATTGTCTGACATTTTGATATTTATGTTATTCTATAAAAAAAATTCCATTTGCCATGCCCCCTCACAGAAAGATACTGCCCCCTCTGCGTAACTTTTCTGGCTACGGGCCTGTGTACAAGTAACGCCAACAATGTAGTAAGGGGTGATGACGTTCCAAATCTAGATTGAGTTATGGCCAAGAAGCTTTGAAGTTCGGAGAGGGAAACTGCAGTGCAACCTTTCCTTCATAGTCGCGACAAAAAAATGTAACATTTCGATATTCGAAGTTAAATGTATAAATTCGCGTCCCCAATATATGCATCCACTATCAAATATTTACATTTTCCTTTCGAGTTATATCAAAGATCGCTTGCTCTTTTTAGACACTTCGTATAATATTTCAAATATTCAATATTCGTCACCCAACACGTACTCCCTTCAAAATAATTAATTTCATGATAAAATGTTTTCGGAAAATGGAATTATTCTTGAAAAAGCGTAGATATGTAATTTTTGAAATTAATTTAGAGGGAATAGATCGATTAACAGTAAAAATAAGTTGATTGAATTAAATATTGATTAAGGATTAAAGGAATAAAAGTAATTTAAAAAGAAATTGCAATATCTGAAACTTCAGTCAACTGATAAACCTCAGACATATCGTTTGTTTTTTCGGCCTTGGTCCAAACCAAGACGTTTTTTTATAATATTTCTTTGAATTATTATCTCAAATAATATTTTTAGAAGGGTTTATCAATTTAAAAATTATTATTTTACATACTTTTTGAATTTTTTTTATTAATTTCGAAAGACCCTGAAGTAAGGATAATACAATTTAAACACAATATCGTTATGCATCAAATGACGACCAAAACATGCATCGGCCGGGAATCGAACCCGGATCTCCCGCGTGGCAGGCGAGAATTCTACCATTGAACCACCGAGGCTCTGCCAAGAGTAGAATATGCAAAATTGGTATTTCAACTGAATATTTGATAATCATACCAAATATTTCTTTGAATTATTATCTCAAATAATATTTTTAGAAGGGTTTATCAATTTAAAAATTATTATTTTACATACTTTTTTAATTTTTTTATTAATTTCGAAAGACCCTGAAGTAAGGATAATACAATTTAAACACAATATCGTTATGCATCAAATGACGACCAAAACATGCATCGGCCGGGAATCGAACCCGGATCTCCCGCGTGGCAGGCGAGAATTCTACCATTGAACCACCGAGGCTCTGCCAAGAGTAGAATATGCAAAATTGGTATTTCAACTGAATATTTGATAATCAAACCAAATATTTCTTTGAATTATTATCTCAAATAATATTTTTAGAAGGGTTTATCAATTTAAAAATTATTATTTTACATACTTTTTGAATTTTTTTTATTAATTTCGAAAGACCCTGAAGTAAGGATAATACAATTTAAACACAATATCGTTATGCATCAAATGACGACCAAAACATGCATTGGCCGGGAATCGAACCCGTATCTCCCGCGTGGCAGGCGAAAATTCTACCATTGAACCACCGAGGCTCTGCCAAGAGTAGAATATGCAAAATTGGTATTTCAACTGAATATTTGATAATCAAACCAAATATTTCTTTGAATTATTATCTCAAATAATATTTTTAGAAGGGTTTATCAATTTAAAAATTATTATTTTACATACTTTTTGAATTTTTTTTATTAATTTCGAAAGACCCTGAAGTAAGGATAATACAATTTAAACACAATATCGTTATGCATCAAATGACGACCAAAACATGCATCGGCCGGGAATCGAACCCGGATCTCCCGCGTGGCAGGCGAGAATTCTACCATTGAACCACCGAGGCTCTGCCAAGAGTAGAATATGCAAAATTGGTATTTCAACTGAATATTTGATAATCATACCAAATATTTCTTTGAATTATTATCTCAAATAATATTTTTAGAAGGGTTTATCAATTTAAAAATTATTATTTTACATACTTTTTGAATTTTTTTTATTAATTTCGAAAGACCCTGAAGTAAGGATAAAACAATTTAAACACAATATCGTTATGCATCAAATGACGACCAAAACATGCATCGGCCGGGAATCGAACCCGGATCTCCCGCGTGGCAGGCGAGAATTCTACCATTGAACCACCGAGGCTCTGCCAAGAGTAGAATATGCAAAATTGGTATTTCAACTGAATATTTGATAATCATACCAAATATTTCTTTGAATTATTATCTCAAATAATATTTTTAGAAGGGTTTATCAATTTAAAAATTATTATTTTACATACTTTTTAATTTTTTTATTAATTTCGAAAGACCCTGAAGTAAGGATAATACAATTTAAACACAATATCGTTATGCATCAAATGACGACCAAAACATGCATCGGCCGGGAATCGAACCCGGATCTCCCGCGTGGCAGGCGAGAATTCTACCATTGAACCACCGAGGCTCTGCCAAGAGTAGAATATGCAAAATTGGTATTTCAACTGAATATTTGATAATCAAACCAAATATTTCTTTGAATTATTATCTCAAATAATATTTTTAGAAGGGTTTATCAATTTAAAAATTATTATTTTACATACTTTTTGAATTTTTTTTATTAATTTCGAAAGACCCTGAAGTAAGGATAATACAATTTAAACACAATATCGTTATGCATCAAATGACGACCAAAACATGCATTGGCCGGGAATCGAACCCGTATCTCCCGCGTGGCAGGCGAAAATTCTACCATTGAACCACCGAGGCTCTGCCAAGAGTAGAATATGCAAAATTGGTATTTCAACTGAATATTTGATAATCAAACCAAATATTTCTTTGAATTATTATCTCAAATAATATTTTTAGAAGGGTTTATCAATTTAAAAATTATTATTTTACATACTTTTTGAATTTTTTTTATTAATTTCGAAAGACCCTGAAGTAAGGATAATACAATTTAAACACAATATCGTTATGCATCAAATGACGACCAAAACATGCATCGGCCGGGAATCGAACCCGGATCTCCCGCGTGGCAGGCGAGAATTCTACCATTGAACCACCGAGGCTCTGCCAAGAGTAGAATATGCAAAATTGGTATTTCAACTGAATATTTGATAATCATACCAAATATTTCTTTGAATTATTATCTCAAATAATATTTTTAGAAGGGTTTATCAATTTAAAAATTATTATTTTACATACTTTTCTTAATTTTTTTATTAATTTCGAAAGACCCTGAAGTAAGGATAATACAATTTAAACACAATATCGTTATGCATCAAATGACGACCAAAACACGCATCGGCCGGGAATCGAACCCGGATCTCCCGCGTGGCAGGCGAGAATTCTACCATTGAACCACCGAGGCTCTGGCAAGAGAAGAATATGCAAAATTGGTATTTCACCTGAATATTTGATAATCAAACCAAATATTTCTTTGAACTATTATCTCAAATAATATTTTTAGAAGGGTTTATCAATTTAAAAATTATTATTTTACATACTTTTTGAATTTTTTTTATTAATTTCGAAAGACCCTGAAGTAAGGATAATACAATTTAAACACAATATCGTTATGCATCAAATGACGACCAAAACATGCATCGGCCGGGAATCTGTTGTTGTTTGACGCAAGAACGACTCTGGGATTAACTGGTTATGAACTCTTTATTAAATTAAGTAAAACATTTATGTTAATTTCCGTGAACGCTACTAACAACTGATATCTGAGAACAGATAACTGAGAACTGACTTTGAGAACTGATCAACGTTATCGGAATGTTATCCGGTTATATAGTTAAGGCATCGCGATAAAAAAATAAAGATTACAAGAATGACCGCGATGCATAAAAAACACAAGTATAGAAAATAGAATCTGGATATAGATAAAAAACAACCGGTATTATCTCTAATTTACAACAGTCCCTCTTAATATCGGTGGTTTCAATCTTCTATCCAGGGGGTGGTCATTTAATTATTTCCAGTCCAAGGGCTTTGACGCAGAGGAGATGCTTCGGACGGAACAGGCTCTTCGTACAGATGTCAGCTGGCATTTCCTCTGTTGGTAGATACCGCAAGGCTATATGTCCCTGGTCGTAGGTGTCTCGAATGAAGTGGTGCCGGATATCAATGTGCTTCGTTCTGGCATGGAAAACAGGATTCTGAACGAGTTTCTGGGCACCCTGGTTGTCGTTGTACAGCTCGATCGCCGGAACTGATACTCCAAGTTCGTTGAGAAGTCCTTTGAGATATATGGCTTCTTTGGTTGCGTCGGACATCGCCATATATTCTGCTTCTGTACTGGATAAGGCAACGGTTCGCTGTTTCCTTGCTTCCCAGGATACTGCAGCGCCGGCTAGTTTGAAGACATATCCAGTATATGACTTTCTATCTTTCGGGCAACCTCCATAGTCTGCGTCAACGAAACCCTGGATTGGCAATCCGGTCTTCCGATAAATCAACCCATGATGAAGAGTTCCCTTCAGGTATCTCAGAACTCTTTTCCCGGCAATCCAATGAGTTTCGTCATAACTTGTATTGAACTGGCTCAATGCGCTGACTGAATACCCCATATCCGGTCGTGATGACACTACCAGGTACATGAGAGAGCCGACCAGAGATTGATACGGAATACGACTGATGTCTTCTGCTACTGGGTGTTCTGGGTTTTGCAACTTGTTGTTGGCATCCATTGGAGTCGCAATTGCTTTGGAGTCTTGCATGTTGAAACGTTTCAGGACCGTTTCTGCATATTTCGCTTGGGAAATCCGGATGGTATTTTGTTTTAGATCTTGGTGAAATTCCATTCCGAGACAGTGATGGATTGGCCCCAGGTCCTTCATATCGAATTTTCTCCCAAGTTCAATCTTTACTTCAGTCATCCAATCCGGGTTGTTGCTTGCAAGGATCAGATCGTCGACATAGACTCCAATGATCATAATATCTTCCGCGACTCGTAAAACGTATAAGCAGGGGTCGCTCTTCAATGGTGTCATTCCAATTTCCGAAAGTCTTTGATGTAACTTCTTGTACCATTGGCGGCCCGATTGTTTTAAGCCGTAGAGGGATTTCTTGATACGACAGACTTTATGTCCCTCTTCTTCCAGGTCCCTGGTCCATTTCTTTGCTCTGGCAATGATTGACTTGTCGAACCGGGTTGACTTGACGATTTCTTCGAGGGATTCTGTTAATCCTTCCGGGACGACCATATATATATCCTCCTCGAGTTCGCCATTAAGATAGGCCGTGACGACATCCATCTGGTGGACTTCCAAACCGATTTCCACAGCAAGGGCCATAAGCAGTCTTATCGAGCTGGATCTAATGACGGGTGCGAACGTCTCTTGGTAGTCGATCCCTGGTCTCTGGGCAAAACCTTTCGCTACGAGCCTGGCTTTCCTTTTCTCTACTTCTCCGCTGGGTAAGTACTTCGTTCGGAAGACTAAACGATTTCCAAGGACCTTCTGGTTTTCCGGACAGTCAACGATGTCCCAGGTTTCGCACTTGATAAGCGAAACGAACTCTTCCGTTACTGCTTTCTTCCAATCGTTTGCGTACGGAGAAGCCAGGGCTTGCTTCAAGGACAAAGGTTCTGATAAGATGGCTAGGTTTGCTGACTCATCGGACAGGGTTTCTTGCTCGTCAGTAGCCTCTTCAGTAGACTCTTCTGAGGCGCTCGGAATCATGTTGAACCTTTTCTTCGGTCGTCCGGGTGCTCCAGTTCTTATTTTCTTCGGTCTGCCAGGACCTTTCTTCAGAACGAGGGTTTCTGAGGGTTCTTCGAAGACGTCTTCGTTTTCCTGAGCATTGGATTCTTCCGGGATTTCATCTTTGAACTCCTTTTTGACTTCTTCTCTGCTTGGCGGTTTTGCAGCGTGTGTGGTGGCCGGGACTTCGATTTCGCCTTTAGCTTTGCTTCCGTATTTTAGGTTGACTTCTGGAGTGACGAAATCATCATATCCGCCTTGTTTATTAAATTCTCCCAGGAACTTGACATTTCGACTTCGGTAAATTTGCTTCTCGGACGGAACCCATAGTCGATAGGCCTTCGAGACTTCAGAATAGCCGATGAAAACGCATTCTTTGCTCCTGGCTGCAAACTTCCCCTTCCTTTTATTTTCGTCCAACAGCAAAGCTTTGTCGCCGAAAATCTTCAAATGTTGCAGGGATGGCTTCTTTCCGGTCCATCTGGTAAATGGTACTTCTCCATTTATGCTCCGGGAAGGACAACGGTTTCGAATGTAGTTAGCCGTGGCCATCGCTTCTGCCCAGAATGATGGTGGAAGTTGCGCTTGTATCATCATACATCGGGCCATATCTAGGAGTGTTCTGTTCTTTCTTTCGGCAATGCCATTCTGTTCCGGGGTGTATGGTACGGTGAGCCTTCTTTTTATCCCAGAGTCTTTCAGGAATCTGTCGAATTCATTGTTGCAGTATTCGGTTCCGTTGTCGGACTGCAAGGTCTTGATTTTTCTCCCGGTTTCCATTTCAGCACGTTGCTTGAATTCTTTGAAGGCTTTCAACACTTCGCTCTTGTGTTTTAAAAAGCTGACTTCACTCCACCGGGAATAATCATCAGTGAAAACGACGATGTACTTGGCTCCACTCATCGACGTTACTCTCATCGGGCCGCATACGTCAGAGTGTACTATTTCCAGGACATGCGAGGTGCGGCTATCTTCAGGTTTCGGGAACGGCTCCTTCGATTGCTTTCCTTTGATACAGATTTTGCAGATTCCCAGACTCCCATCTTTTTCAATGTTGAGTCCCGTAGCCAAATTCTTCCGGGCCATTTCCTTTAAACTTCTCTCGTTCAAGTGACCGAGTAGGAAATGCCAGTTCTCCAGGTTGCTTCTAGGCTTTATTTCCGATTGCACTGCTTGGACCGTTTCTTCAGCCTTTCTCAGGAAAAAAGGTCTCCAACTCTGTCAGCAACTGCAATCACTTCTCCGGTTGCCGTTTTAATCCAGGCCTGTGACTTCTTGAATGTGACCTCATGTCCTTTGTCTGTCATCTTGGCAATGGATAGGAGATTTGTTCTTAAATCCGGGACATGAAGGGCTCGTTCCAGGCGAAGAATTCGATTGTCGCTGCCATTCGTTGCGTGTACTTTTACTTCGCCAACACCTCGTATCTTCGTTGACTCTGCAGTGGCCAGGTTTAAAGATTTCGTGGTCTCTTCGTAATCATTGAAGCAGTCTCTGCTGGAAGTCATATGCGAGGTGGCTCCGCTGTCCAGGCACCAGGAATCGTGATAAGCCTTCAGGTGCAATGCGAATTCTTCCTCGGCCAAATTTTCTGCCAGTACATGATGGGCGTTTTCTTTCTTTCTGGTTCTTATGCCTGAACCATGGTTTCTGTCGGGGCAATCGGCTACCTTGTGGCCGGGTTTCCTGCATCCATGACACTTGTACTTGAAGGTCGTGCTTCCTCGTCCACGTGAACCTCTTCCTCTACCCCTACTGCCCATCATCGCATTCTGCACGGGTTCGTCTTCTTAGATTGCTTGGCGTCCGATTCCTCCAGGATCTTTATTTTTAAGGCTTCCGGATCAGGTAACGTATCCCTGGACTCTATTGCGCACCGGAAGTTCTCGTACGATTCTGGTAGACTGTATAACAACATAATGGCCAGTAGGTCGTTGTTTACAGCTACTCCCATGTCAGCCAACTTGTCTACTGCGTCGAAGAATTCTCGGACGTGGTCCCGGACATCTTCTCCCTCCTTCATTTTCTTGAGGGTCAGTTTCTTCAGCAGCGTGGCTTTCCGGGCAGGTCCACTGGACTGGTAGATGGATTCGAGCTTCTTCCATAGTTCCCGTGAGGTCGTGCAATTCTTTACTTGCTTCAACTCCGACGGACTGATCGACAAGATTAGGTCCGCTCTTGCTTTCCGATCATTACTGTCCCAGGTAGCGACCGCCTGGGCGTTGCCTTCCGTTCCCCGTACCAGAGTTGGCCTCGTTGAAGTTCCATCTACGTACTCCCAGAGGTCGTTCTTTTGAAGCAGGGCTTCCACTTGCATTTTCCAGGTATCATAATTATCTTTAGTTAACGTCTCGATTCGTCCCAGGTGATTTCCGGCCATTCTACGTCTGACTCCGCACCTTAAAGGATAATCTTCCCGGCGTTGAACTTCTTATGACTTCTAAACCTTTGCGCAGTGGAAGCGTGCTGGGCCCATAACCTGTTGTTGTTTGACGCAAGAACGACTCTGGGATTAACTGGTTATGAACTCTTTATTAAATTAAGTAAAACATTTATGTTAATTTCCGTGAACGCTACTAACAACTGATATCTGAGAACAGATAACTGAGAACTGACTTTGAGAACTGATCAACGTTATCGGAATGTTATCCGGTTATATAGTTAAGGCATCGCGATAAAAAATAAAGATTACAAGAATGACCGCGATGCATAAAAAACACAAGTATAGAAAATAGAATCTGGATATAGATAAAAAACAACCGGTATTATCTCTAATTTACAACAGATCGAACCCGGATCTCCCGCGTGGCAGGCGAGAATTCTACCATTGAACCACCGAGGCTCTGCCAAGAGTAGAATATGCAAAATTGGTATTTCAACTGAATATTTGATAATCAAACCAAATATTTCTTTGAATTATTATCTCAAATAATATTTTTAGAAGGGTTTATCAATTTAAAAATTATCATTTACATACTTTTTGAATTTTTTTTATTAATTTCGAAAGACCCTGAAGTAAGGATAATACAATATAAACACAATATCGTTATGCATCAAATGACGACCAAAACATGCATCGGCCGGGAATCGAACCCGGATCTCCCGCGTGGCTGGCGAGAATCCTACCATTGAACCACCGAGGCTCTGCCAAGAGTAGAATATGGAAAATTGGTATTTCACCTTAATATTTGATAATCAAACCAAATATTTCTTTGAATTATTATCTCAAATAATATTTTTAGAAGGGTTTATCAATTTAAAAATTATTATTTTACATACTTTTTGAATTTTTTTATTAATTTCGAAAGACCCTGAAGTAAGGATAATACAATTTAAACACAATATCGTTATGCATCAAATGACGACCAAAACATGCATCGGCCGGGAATCGAACCCGGATCTCCCGCGTGGCAGGCGAGAATTCTACCATTGAACCACCGAGGCTCTGCCAAGATAGAATATGCAAAATTGGTATTTCAACTGAATATTTGATAATCATACCAAATATTTCTTTGATTATTATCTCAAATAATATTTTTAGAAGGGTTTATCAATTTAAAAATTATTATTTACATACTTTTTAATTTTTTTATTAATTTCGAAAGACCCTGAAGTAAGGATAATACAATTTAAACACAATATCGTTATGCATCAAATGACGACCAAAACATGCAGCCTCGGCCGGATCGAACCCGGATCTCCCGCGTGGCAGGCGAGAATTCTACCATTGAACCACCGAGGCTCTGGCAAGAGAGAATATGCAAAATTGGTATTTCACCTGAATATTTGATATCAAACCAAATATTTCTTTGAACTATTATCTCAAATAATATTTTTAGAAGGGTTTATCAATTTAAAAATTATTATTTTACATACTTTTTGAATTTTTTTTATTAATTTCGAAAGACCCTGAAGTAAGGATAATACAATTTAAACACAATATCGTTATGCATCAAATGACGACCAAAACATGCATCGGCCGGGAATCTGTTGTTGTTTGACGCAAGAACGACTCTGGGATTACTGGTTATGACTCTTTATAAATTAAGTAAAACATTTATGTTAATTTCCGTGAACGCTACTAACACTGATATCTGAGAACAGATAACTGAGAACTGACTTTGAGAACTGATCAACGTTATCGGAATGTTATCCGGTTATATAGTTAAGGCATCGCGATAAAAAATAAAGATTACAAGAATGACCGCGACGCATAAAAAAAACAAGTATAGAAAATAGAATCTGGATATAGATAAAAACAACCGGTATTATCTCTAATTTACAACAGTCCCTCTTAATATCGTGGTTTCAATCTTCTATCCAGGGGGTGGTCATTTAATTATTTCCAGTCCAAGGGCTTTGACGCAGAGGAGATGCTTCGGACGGAACAGCTCTTCGTACAGATGTCAGCTGGCATTTCCTCTGTTGGTAGATACCGCAAGGCTATATGTCCCTGGTCGTAGGTGTCTCGATGAAGTGGTGCCGGATATCAATGTGCTTCGTTCTGGCATGGAAAACAGGATTCTGAACGAGTTTCTGGGCACCCGGTTGTCGTTGTACAGCTCGATCGCCGGAACTGATACTCCAAGTTCGTTGAGAAGTCCTTTGAGATATATGGCTTCTTTGGTTGCGTCGGACATCGCCATATATTCTGCTTCTGTACTGGAAAGGCAACGGTTCGCTGTTTCCTTGCTTCCCAGGATACTGCAGCGCCGGCTAGTTTGAAGACATATCCAGTATATGACTTTCTATCTTTCGGGCAACCTCCATAGTCTGCGTCAACGACCCTGGATTGGCAATCCGGTCTTCCGATAATCAACCCATGATGAAGAGTTCCCTTCAGGTATCTCAGAACTCTTTTCCCGGCAATCCAATGAGTTTCGTCATAACTTGTATTGAACTGGCTCAATGCGCTGACTGAATACGCCATATCCGGTCGTGATGACACTACCAGGTACATGAGAGAGCCGACCAGAGATTGATACGGAATACGACTGATGTCTTCTGCTACTGGGTGTTCCGGTTTTGCAACTTGTTGTTGGCATCCATTGGAGTCGCAATTGCTTTGGAGTCTTGCATGTTGAAACGTTTCAGGACCGTTTCTGCATATTTCGCTTGGGAAATCCGGATGGTATTTTTTTTTAGATCTTGGTGAAATTCCATTCCGAGACAGTGATGGATGGGCCCCAGGTCCTTCATATCGAATTTTCTCCCAAGTTCAATCTTTACTTCAGTCATCCAATCCGGGTTGTGCTTGCAAGGATCAGATCGTCGACATAGACTCCAATGATCATAATATCTTCCGCGACTCTTAAACGTATAAGCAGGGGTCGCTCTCAATGGTGTCATTCCAATTTCCGAAAGTCTTTGATGTAACTTCTTGTACCATTGGCGGCCCGATTGTTTAAGCCGTAGAGGATTTCTTGATACGACAGACTTTATGTCCTCTTCTTCCAGGTCCCTGGTCCATTTCTTTGCTCTGGCAATGA
>JAEQBA010002763.1:0-83664 GCA_019434445.1 Phalangium opilio
CCCGTAAAACAAAGTGTAAAAACTTCTTCCAAACGAGCAAACGTACAATTTTGTAATTATCAAAATATGCCTAGGAAATGCGCAAGCATTATTTATAGCTAAATAATGGTTTCCTCGCGCATTAAACACAATGTTTTTTTCCTAAAATTCTATTTTTCTTGAAATTTATTTTTACGTTTTGAGCCTTAGAAACGTGATCCCAAATTAAAGCCTAGGCAGAAGGGAATAAGAGAGAAGGACACACTTTATATCTCCATAATGCTTTACACTCGTAACAACAGTCTTACTAACCTCAAATCAACTACCCTTCACTGATTGGCTATCTAACTTCTGTCTTAGCTGTGACGTCAGATAAGAAGGTGACGTCTCGGTTGACGTATAAAAAGTAGTTTTGTTTACAACTTTACATTGAAGGAGATAAAAAGCCGCCGAATTCATGTTGATAAACAAAATCAAGCGGTGCAATTAATTTAGATGCACGGGAATGAGAACATACCAAAATCAGATAATTTGAAGGTAATAAATAGATGAAAAACTAATTATTCTGAATTAATTTTAAAAAATAAAAATTAGTTTCAATAAAATACATACTTGAGGTAATAATTACACAAGAACGAAACATCGACAGCCCTAAGCCGTTGGAGAATGAAAATCTAGCAGACAAATAGGCCGCCTGATACCGCGGAGAACTTAAAGAACTATATTGCAGTAAATTGGTTAAAAGCTGTGTACTTGCGCAAAGTTTTCGCGGTTTTCTTGAGGTTAGTCGGACTCTCGTTACCATAGCAGGCCCTAATGTCTCCCTTCTCTCTTATTCCCTTCTGGCCTAGGTATAAGGCCATCGATAGCTTATAAAAAGTTCAAAATTTAAATTAAAAAAAATTTAAACGCGTCGGGGAAAATATTTGCTTTGGGATCACTTCCAGAGGGCCTTAAAACTAAATTAAAATTAAAGGACACTTAACGGTTTATTTCAATATCAAAAAAGGAACTTTTATTCTTTCCAAAAACAAAAGGGTATCTCAACTCTGAAGCCGAGTGCTTTACGCAAAAATACTGACACATTTGTGTTATTACAAAAAAATAATCCTTTCCAGGAAAAGGAAGTTAATGGGGAGGGGCTTGTAGCATGGAGGCAGTAAGCCCTGCCGGACCCAAGGAGCAGAAGCTTCAAGAAATCCGGCGGCACCATGCTACATTCCTTCTTTTAAGGGACAAAGCCCGATTGACAAAATTTAACAAAAAATTATAACTCTTTTGTAATATCGAAGAACCCAATAAACCTCGAGTACTTCAGGAGTTTAGTTGGGGACCGGGGAGGGATGTTTAGCGCCTTGACTTCCCCGATCTGCCAGTCTTTTTATGTGGACAGTCAGTAGCATAGTGCCACTAGTAATAGCCTGAACGTTTCTGGTAAGGGGTCTGTTCCTATTGGTGGCACTTTCATCGGGATATTGGTAAGGTTGAGGATTTGAAACTGCCTGAGGGAATGTGAAGATTGGTACTGAATCAATTGACAGGGTAAGGTTGAGGAGCAACAACCCGATCAGCCTCTGACAAAAGAGGGTCTCTTGCTCTACTTGAGATCTTTGGGGGAGATTTTTATCCCCACTGTCCGTACGCCTAATGGTTTTTTGAAGGTTTTTCTCAAGTTTTCTACAAGCAGTTCTCAACTGCTCCATGGTGGAAAACTGTAGGAACAGAAGAGGACTTCTTAATTCCGACCTGAGATTACTCTTAATTATAGGAACCAATTCTCTTTCCGATAACGGCTGATTCATCCGTAAATTAAGCCTAATGATTTCACCGATGAAATCTTCTACCGATTCGTTGTCCTCTTGTCCCCTTTGGTTAATCTCTAACCTTAATTCGAAGTCAGCTTCAGAGTCTCTAAAGTGAGCCTTGAAATGTTTCTTAAATTTATCCCAAGTCAGTCTTGGGTGGGGTCAGGGTTCATAGTACAAACTGAATCATACTGTCGGGTCAAATCCCTAAACCAGTAGAGTACATGCCCTTTGAACAATAAAGGCAAGGCTGATACTTTTTCCTTATCCGTAAGTCTATGAAATTTAGCATATTCCTCAAAAGAAACAGGAATTCAATGGCGCTACATTAGGAGAACCCCAGAACTCTAATCGTTCCGGAGGATCGATAAGTGGTTTATCGTATTGATTTGCTTTAATTAATTGAGGAGGTAAAGTGTTAGCTATAATAGCTAAGCTTTGAGCTATCGATTTACCAAAGGTAGGAAGGTTTTTCCGACTCTACGCGGCGGTAGCATGCGGTCCTAAACTAAACGCATTTTGCGAATTTGAAGGGATATTCCCGTTAGGTTGATGGGTATGAGGATTTGTATAACCTGACTGAGGAACATTAGGCCTAACTGGAATACTTGAAGACGATTTCTGTCTAGGTTCAGATATATGTTGAGGTTTTGGTCTGCCGTTTGGCGGGGCTAAAGTGTCTTGGGTGTTGACCCTTGATTGAGGGGAGAAGGTACAGGGAGTTGACGATCTCGATGGACAGGGAGAATATTCCGATTCTAAAGGATATAGGAAAGAGACAGCAGTCCCATATTCAGTTTCCGTTGAATCATCCAAGCTGAGAATTTGATTGAAGTTAGCCAAAGGATCCTCTTCATTAGTTTTTGGAAGCAAGGTATCGTTGCCTTCGTTCGTAGAGGCAAATTCCACGTCTCCATTATTACTTGCATGACGATCCTCCTTCTTTTGCCAAAAAGGAGTCTCCAAGGTAGTTGTTCCAATAGGTTATTAACATGGGCCATTTAACTTATGTAATTGAAAAATAAAAATAAAATTAGTAACAAAATAATTATTAATAATGTAATTAACGGCCTAAATGGTATTATTTCCCTTTTAACAGCCCGATTAATTTAGATTTAATTAAGGCTCAATTAAAATTAATAATTGGGGGGGGGCTAGGCTTGGCTTCGCTCTTGGTAAGGGTGGGCGTAGTACTTGATAATAACACCTTGGGTAAAACGTGGTGAAGACAAGCCGAGGCTTAATGGAATTCAAACCCCACATTGGGCCCCATTTATGTAATCCTTCGGGGAAAATTGTTAATTAGGGATCACTTTCCAAGGGCCATAAAACTTAATCAAAATTAAAGGACACTTACGGTTTTACTTCGATACGAAGAAAGGAACTTTTATTCTCTCCAAAACCAAGAGGGTATCTGAACTCTGGATATGAGTCGAGGTCGGTGCTCTCCACAAAAATTCTGACACAAATGAACATAATAAATTATAAAAAATAATCATTTTCTGGAAAAAGAAGGAAGGGGGAGTGGCTCATAGCATGGAGGCAGTAAGCCCTGTCGAACCCAATGAGCAGAAGCTTCAAGAAATCAGGCAGCGATGGTACAATATCGTTACCACTATTGAAATATACTGGTTATATTACCCTCTATCTGAAATTATTACGAAATTGGACCAAACTGGAAAAACCTGATTCAACATTATACTTAGGGGTAAGAATATGTCTCTACTTTTGGTACAGTCGCCTCCAATGAAAACTTTCTCTCCCGCGACGTCCTGATCATACCATTAGTACCCCAAATATTAGGTCTTGTGAAACAAATTAAAAAACCAAAGTTAAATCGTAACTTTTAACAATCTAGGTAGGTGATAATTGTTCTTTTAAACTAGGATAAAAAATATGGTTTTTTAATTAAATGAAGAAGTTATATTTTTTAGGAATATTATATATATGAATATGAGGTCAAGTCTGCGTGCAGGATACAACTCGCAGTTTAAGAACAATGTAGGGGAGAATGCGTGGCTTGCTAGTTAAAATAATCAGTTCCAAACACGTTATTGCGATTGCAAGTAAATTAATTCAAAAGTTTATGCGTGGGAAAAGAGTTTATTTATTTCAGTATGGATTAGTAAAGTGTAATTTAGTAGGGTTCTTATTTTTATTTAAAGTTATAAGTTAAATCAATAATTTGCCATCTTTCCGTTAACACCGATGATGTTTTGTAACCTTCGTGACATCGACGCGAACAACTGCGCCGTATAGTTTAGTCTTTCACTGATCACCTCCAGGCAACCTTCACCATAGCCCAAAGCTCATCTGCGTTTTGAGGCATCAATGCAATCCATCACATGCTCTTCTTCATTTCCGCTTAAACGTCTTCCATAGAAGAATGTTGCGGGAGGGTCTCTAGAGAAGATGGGCACTACCTTTTTACGGAAAGGGAAACGTCTGACTTAAAATAACTCCAAATGGCGCCAGTCGCACTCGAAATCGCGAACCCTTATTGGGTAATTGTACAACCAACAGGGATTGAGGGCAAACTTTAAAATTAAAGGAGAGTCATGTGACCGGAAATTTACCTGGCCAGTTTTAGCGTCGCAGCCTACTTGTTTGAGCTACATTGTATTTAGCACTGTCAAGGGCAAGAGCTTCCACTCCCTATTATAAATTCTCTCTGGTAATAATGAATGAACAGACGTAGCGCGAGAGAAAGTTTTCATTGGAGACAATTGTACTAATTAATCTTTTGGGTTAACAAGTCAATAGCTCCAAGTTACCGTGGATAAAATCTCATTAAGATCGGCGTAAACAGAAATATAGTTTTTGTGTCATGGTCATAATGACTTTTCGGGGGAAAATATTAAAGCCAGAAATAGGCATAAGCAATAACTGCTTTATTGATTACGTAATGGGCCTGAAATTTACTTGTATAATCCCATAAACAAGACCCAAAATTGATTATAATATTGCAAGCACTTGAGGTTCGTTCTTTC
This sequence comes from Phalangium opilio, assembly GCA_019434445.1. Taxonomy (NCBI): domain Eukaryota; kingdom Metazoa; phylum Arthropoda; class Arachnida; order Opiliones; family Phalangiidae; genus Phalangium; species Phalangium opilio. The sequence continues at coordinate 4,775 of JAEQBA010002763.1, forward strand.
GGTGAGGTATAACATTAGGGATATACTGGGTTGATAAAATGAAAGGAGAACATAGAAGTCCTAAAGCTGCGCATCATAAGAGCTACATTCTCAGCCTTTGTAGAGAATCGCATTAGAAGTACTGAAATTTTACTGCAATCACGGTTGGTTACAAAAGCATCAAAGACATAATTGTAACGCAATTTATGATTAGGTCAAAAATTATAAAAAAAAGTCCCACAGATAAGATATAAGAAGTATAAATTAAAGGAAAAGTTCAAGGTACCTAACATTAGGCCTCAAATTAACGGCCTCGTTTAGAAGATATCGAAATGATTGATAAAAAAAATATAATTTCCCTAATTACGATTAAAATCCAATTAATTGACCCAAAAATTGAAGAGAGCAGCCGCGCCATTTTTAAAGTCACGTGAAAAACTCGCACACACGCCGTTATTGGCCAAATGGCTAGCGAATAGGAAAGTTAGATTTCTCTACTGCAGACGACGATATTTATTGCTATATTCAAGGTTGACTTTCAGCATAGCCCACTCGATCAAGCGCATCACGACGTAAGCTGCTCGCGCTATAGAAGCCCGTTCAATCGGCCAAAAAGTGCAACTTTTGGATTCTTGGCGAGAAATTCGAAGTCAGCGAAAACTAACATTAAGTTCTATGGGATGAGGAAGGCTTTTTGGCCAGATCCTCTGTCCTATTGATCGAAATGACCTGAAATTTCAATGAGACGTGTCTTTTGACGTGTTTTATTAATCTTTAAAGGATTCAAGCTTCTAGAGTGGATCGAGTTTTTAAAAAAAATTATTTTCATAGCCAATATGATGGGTTCAGTGCTAAGACTGAATATATATTCAGATATACTGGTCCAAATGTCCTGAAATCTTAATGAGAGGTGTGTTACAATCGTTTCTATTATATTAAAAAGGATTCAAGCTTTTAGAGTGGATAATTATTTCAATAAAATTAATTTCCACTGTCATAATTGTAAATTAAGAACTTAATGCACTATATCTTCGGATCTACTGGCCCAAATGTCCTGAAAATTTAATGAGAGGTGTGTTAAAATAATTTAACTTTCACTCCCTTTCCAAGATTAAACGTATTGCTTAAACATTACGCTAAAAATCTTAGCATTAAACAAAATTATAGGCCCTAAAGCCTAAAACACACCTATTTTGGGGAAGTTCAGAAGAACCCCTGTTTTTCTGCCAAAAGCACTTTATTATGTAAACGCAATTTTAGTTCAAAAATGTATTTATTGCAAATATCACATATTTTACAAAAACCAAAAATTAAGCATAGAAAAATCATGATTAAGAAACGAACTGAAAAGGGTTGGTGAAAAGTATCATAATACCAGTTGCAGTTGGTAAAAAACAAAGATTTAGTGGAGAGATAGTTCTAAATTATAATTAATTGTAAAAGAGGTCCAAGAAGAAAAAGCTTCCTCGCAACGATCCTAGGCTTGTTCAAAGACATTCTGAAGCTTCTTGAGTGGTGCTTGATCTTAGTTTTGAAGCTTTGTTTTAGCATTTGTCAACTTTTCTTATTTTGACGATATACTTTACATTTTAATCGATTAATCTTTTAAATGCCCCGCCCAACAAGTAAGGATAACAATTAAAAATCGCCAAGGGTTTTCGAGACATCTGCCCCTTTGCATGTTTACAAATCATAGAAAATTGGTTCAAGAGGTCTATGATTTATAATCTATTAATCCCCAAAAGGCAAGTTTTGGACAAGTAGAATGGGGCTGGTTTTTTTATCGCGGAAAAAGGTTGTCAGTACTTAATTTACAATTGTGACATGGGATATTATTTTTTTAAATATAATCGATTGTAACATACCTCTAATTAAATTTTCGGGACATTTGGGCCAATAGATCCAAAGATATAGTGCATTAAGTACTTAGTTTAAAATTATGACATTGGAACTAAATTTTTATTAAAATAATTATCCACTATTAAAGCTTGAATCCTTTTTAATATAATATAATAGATTGTAACACACCTCTCATTAAAATTTCAGTACATTTGGACCAGTAGATCTGAAGATATAATCAGTCTTAGCACTGAACCCATCATTTTGGCTATGAAAATAATTTAAAAAAAAAACCTTTCCACTCTAGAAGCTTGAATCCCTTTTAGAATAATAAAACACGTCAAAAGACACGTCCAATTAAAATTTCAGGTCATCTCGATCAATAGGACAGAAGATCTGGCCAAAAAACCTACCTCATCCCATAGAACTTAATGTTAATTTTCGCTGACTTCGAATTTCTCGCCAAGAATCCAAAAGTTGCACTTTTTGGCCGATTGAACGGGCTTCTATAGCGCGAGCAGCTTACGTCGTGATGCGCGTGATCGAGAGGGCTATGCTGAAAGTCAACCTTGAATATAGCAATAAATATCGTCGTCTGCAGTAGAGGAATCTAACTTTCCTATTCGCTAGCCATTTGGCCAATAACGGCGTGTGTGCGAGTTTATCACGTGACTTTAAAAAATGGCGCGGCTGCTCTATTCAATTTTTGGGTCAATTAATTGGATTTTTATCGTAATTAGGGAAATTATAATTTTTTTATCAATCATTTCGATATCTTCTAAACGAGGCCGTTAATTTAAGGTCTAATGTTAGGTATCCTGAACTTTTCCTTTAATAAAATATAGTTAATAATAAATAATTAATAAAAAATAAAGTTTCTTAGACAGTTTGTGTTATACGTAGAGTTATTGTCTAGTAAAAGCGCTGGTTGAAGGAATTTTTTTGGATTACCACCGACATTTTCCTCCGTATAAAAGTCCTCGTTTATTTTGTCCAATATCCGGTGTTAAAACTGGCTGTTACTTGGTAATGAACATGAGCTTTAAGCTTCGATCAGAAAATAAACCACCTGTTTCTGTAGTTAACATGCACACACAATATATTTCCTCCTATGTGTCTATGTGCAGTTTCAGGTAATTTTCAGAAAATCAATTATATTACGTCAGGCCTGGTGCTTTTTAGTGGTATCCACCGAAAAACTACATCAGAACAGACCATACTCATGTGATTGTAAAGGCGAAATTTATGAAAAAGTGTTTTAGCCTAGCCTTGTTCAGTAAAACATATCCTTGTTTGTGGGTTCATTGTGCCTGTTTTTGAGTTTCGACGAAGTGAGTGTTTTCATCATTGCCACGTATAAAAACGTAATTTGAGATTTACCCCGATAAGGTACAGTACTTTACAGTACATTAAGTAATAACGATTGGGCCTGGCTGTGCGAGCATTGATTTTTTTTTTGGATTCGAACCGAGCCTCGAGCCTTTATTTCTTGGGTTATCGAGCCTTAAGCTGCATGGTGAAAAACTGGTTTCGAGCTTTCTATGACGAGCCCTAACGAGTATCAATTTTAGCTCTTAATTTGCAATGCTATTCCTTTATACTTTCAACTTCTCTCCTTAGTAAAGAGCAACCAACAGTAGTAAGCACGCATTACGAAATATTTTCCTATCTGTGCAGCCATCTTGAAAAATGGCTGCCAAAAATCTAAAATGAATCTTCTTTATGGAATAACGACCGCGCGCTGCAACCGATTTCATTAATATTGAGTATACTGGTTTTTTGTATCGTTTAGACAGTCTTACTTGAATTTTGAAATTCGATTTTCTGTCAAATTTCGGCCTGAAAAGTAACAAAAAAGTCACGAAGTGCAACGGCCGGTCCTTTGGAAATAGTTTATCTATAAATAAAATCAATAAAATTTCCGAATGAGTGACTTATGATCAATGCACAGTGTAAACAGCTTTACCCAGGAAGGTGAAATTTTACATGAATGTTATTCGTTTGTAGTAGGCGCACACTAGGAATGTTTTTCGAATATGCAGACATGTTGAAAAATGGTGGCCAGAAATGAAAACATTTATTACATAACTTTGATTTCAAGCGATTTCACTTATATTTAGTATGGCCGTTCGAGATATCCTAAAGATGGGCTTTTATGCTTTTGAGGTAAAACATGACGCCACGCTTCAGTATGGTGACACAAAGAGCTACGAAAAAGATTTGACCGGGAAAACTTGCTCTCTTTGTTTATGAGTAACTTCAAGTCATTTTTTATTGTAATTGAACCACATAATAAAGGAATCGAAAAGGTGCAGTGATGGCTGTGACACCCTGGTTCCATCAAAAATCTGAAATATTGGAAGAGCTTCCGAGATTCTTCAAATACAGGTAAGTGGTCAACAATTCGATTTTTGGAGGAGAAGATTACTAATATAACCATCAAATGAAATAAAGTGTTTCTGAAATCCAGCCTTCAATTCAAACATTGTTTTATTTATTTATTAATATTGAAGTGTTTGTCACGATTTTCATCGAACACATTTTTGGCCCCTATAACCACCTGTTGACTCCTACTAACGTTCTGAAGCATTGTTTACACTCTCTGAAGAAAGCGGTATTAAGCTACTCCAATTTAACTGTGCACAAAACTTCACCGTAAAACCTTGGACTAAATAAAGCAAAGTTTCTATTATTAGTCCAAGGTAAAACGAAGTACAATCAAAAGTGTATAGATATAAAAACAAAAAGTACACTTCATTAATAATTCCCTGCCTTTGGCTGTAGACGACATGTAAACTGAGAAGCAAACTTCCCTCCGCTCAACCGCCTACAGGAACAAACCAATCAGAAAAGGGCTTCTTGACGTCATAGGTTTTAATAGAAAGTATTGCATGATGCTGGCGATCCAAACGTTAATTTTTTGTACTAGAGCTAGCATCTGCTACTCTATGAGCCTATTCACGGCTTGTTCCCTGTGCGACGGTCGGGTAGGTCTTCATACGCAGAGGGGGGTCAACACTATTCTGTGATAAAGGAGGGCTTCCCATATTACACGGCGCGAGCAAGTTTCAACGAAGTGTACTTTTTGTTTCTTTTTATCTATATTCTTTTGGTACAATCTTGGTTTCTTAAAGTTGTTTCGTGAAAAAACTTAAAAGTGGGATATGGGGATATTTACACATGGGATGAGAAGGATACTTTCATATGGGATGATAATAGTTTTAAGGTCACTTTCACGTGGCATGGGAATAGTTTTAAGGTCACTTACACCAAAAGTGAATAGGCTACTACGTACAGAAAGTGTAGAAATCGAATTCTGTAGCGCCTTTTCCTGTGGTTTTAAAGAAAACTCTTGAGCAGACGACGCGTAAAAGATGAAGTCAAACCAGATTGGTTGTATTCGAACTTCCCTCCGTTTAGAGAAGCCAATCGTGCTTCAAAGCAATTACATCACCGAAAGTAGTTCGAGTGAGGAAATGTAAATCCCCGCCCATTGACATGCGCGATAACCACTGGATGTTTTACTTCCAACAGCAACCCGTAGATGGCGAAAAAATCTACTTTTTGGCGCGAAATTTAAAATGCTTAGTTATAGATCATTGGTGTTGTAACGTTAGTTCAAATCATAATGAAAAGGTGAATATTTGTGTTATATGTATATTTCCTACCACGTACACATTATTTATTACTAAACAATAAAGGATTTACATTTATTATTATTAATCCTGACGTTATGAAAAATGGTTTAAATTATTGGTAGACCGAGCGATGATGAATTGCTTGGAAAATACCTGCCCTTGCGTTTTTGCAATTTAATGTCTTTTTTTTTAATAAAAGACGCACAGTTTTCTAATAGCTAATTTGTTTGAAGGATCATTTTTCTGTGAACGTTTGCAGTTAATTGCAGGATGAGGAGAGTAGTCTTTGTAAAGAGCGGCTCTTGGAGTCAATTTAGCTCCCACAAATGTAAATAATGACGATAATGACTTGTTTTGTTATGGTCTTAACTTTGCATTAATTTTGCCCAAGCAAAGTAAGTTTAACAAACATTCATTCTATTTCATAATTGCGATTACTTACTTTTTTGGCCAATTCAATTAACTTCAAGCGTAGCACTTTACAAAAACGTCTCTCCTCATCATGGAATTAACCTCAATAAATAACAAAAACAAATAAACAATCCTCTGTTCATTCTTTTATTCATCTCAGACATAGATATTGTGAATGCGTCAGTTGGTTTTGGGGCTTCAATTGAAGGAACTGCATGTGGGAGTCTCTTTATTATTTCTACCAAAGCAATTCAGAGAAAAATGATAATGCAAACGAAGTGGCTATTAGTAAACTATTAGTCTTTCTTTGATAGAACAAGACATTATCTTGCAAAAGACAAGGCATCATTGCTTGGTCCACCGATAAATTTAAACATTGTTTCCTAACGTTGGGATTATTTGGGAAATATACATCCATAGAAACTCGGAAGCCTTCTGTGCTTCTGAAACTCGGGATTGGACATTTACAACTCATATTTATTTAAGAAATAATAAATTTAAATCCTAAAGACAACTTATTCCCATAATTATACAATAATAATAAAAACTCATGGACTTAAAAATATTAACTTATATTGTTTTGTAATAAACCATGTGTATGTTGTTTAAAACATGGCGAGAAATATATTTTAAAATCTATATAATACCACGAATATTCATCTTTTTATTAAGATTCGAACTAACATTATCTGTAGCAAGACCAATGTTCTAAAACAAAGCAATTTCAATTTCGCGCCATAAGATAGATTTTTCCCGCCATCTACGTGTTGCTGTTGGAAGTAAAACATCCAGTGGTTACCGCGCATGTCAATGGGAGGGGCTATACATTTCCCCACTCGGTCTAATAGTCACGTGTACCAGGAACTATAACTTCAAGAGGTAGGAATACAAAGGTACAAGTGATTCGCCACCGCGTTACTGTGGTTTTCCGCTAAGACGGGGACGTTTAAGAGAGCGAGAGAAATAACACGTTTCATAACAACGCGGAAGTTCTTCACTTTCTGTACGTTGTACCCTATTCACTTTTGCTTACACGTATGATGATACTAGTAGTCCTGTATTTCTAATAAAAGCGTCGTAAAGTTTTAACCGAGGATGTTCATTGTAAATAAGACTCGTCTTAATGATTGATCCCGAAATAAAGCAATTATTATTATTATTACGTGTGAACATCGCTAAAGCCGGGGATGTAGGTCAGTCTCAATTAATTTTATGAACAGTTTGTTCCCTAGTTGGTTATTTTTAATTAAATACACTGTTTAATAATTTCTCCTAAATTTCGAGTAGAATTTGACTTCAATGTAGAGAATGCAAAGGAAAACAATTAAAAATTCCTTCCTTTTTTGGTGTCCCTTAATTGACTAAATTAACTGGATAACATTCAACTTGTTTAATACCATTCAACACAATCAAGAAGCAAGAATAAATCCGTCTTCATAAGCAAGGAAGGTTATCACTTCTTACTTGTGTTCAGTGGTATTCGCTGAATAAAAATTTCCGTTTGAAAGTATACTATTTTTTCAACAGATTCATTAACACAACCGAGTTGGTAATAGGAGTAATTGCTGTAAGAACTTTAGCTCTGTTCTGAAATATTTTTTACTGTGAATTATAATCATCAATTTTTTACAGGAAACTGAACTTTTGCAACCAGCAGTAAACCTATATATCGCCATGCAGAAGTACATTAATCGCGTGTTGAACGTCAAGTACGTATCTAGATTTTGTTTAAATAACAATAACTAAGCATAAGTATGTCATTACTGGCATATTCAATACCAATGAATAACATATTCTTTCTGTACTGCTCACCAATTGAACCAAAAATAAATACCGGGTGATGCATATGGTCACTCTGCGGTTCTGATGCACTAACTTTGTTACATCTGTTGAGTCGCACTTTATTTCGGCATTCGTTTAAAGTAACGCATTGCAGATTGAACACTTTACAAGCTGATACATTTAAGGCAATGAGACTCTATCCCGACTGTTATTGGGACTTAACGTGCTACAGGGAAGTAATGTCTTGGGACAAAGCTCTTGGGAAACACTGATTTAGGGGAATTATAAATGAGCATTAATCCATCGAAGGGGTATCAAAACTTAGCCTAGCTGTTCATTCATTCCTGTTCACATCTAACGTACAAAACACTGACGTTTGATAGATCGAAGATAACGGTTAACACAGCGAAGGAAAATTGCTCTCGGAAGTGGTGATCGAACTTGTAAACTTTCATTTCCAATGTTTTGCACTCTGTGTAATGATCCCAGAGCGAATCCAGGACCCTGTTGCGGCGAAGCTACCCTATATAGTCTGCACATATGCACCTCATTCCAGCTGTAAATTATTGTTGCACCCTATTCTTTACGTTTTTCTGTAATGCTATAATTTTGATCTTGATACCAGAGGACAGATAATTTTATGCATATTTAAGAAAGTGGTTTATTTGAATGTTTGTTTGTTCTTTGTTATAAATCGTTACCGAATTTGACCATGATTGATAACAGAAACACTGAGAGAAAGTTCGAGAAGTGAATTTGTCCGCGAAGCTTTAGATATTTATCTGTCAAGAAGGTCCTAATCTAAGCCAGTAACAGTTTAGATAATTAAACATAGTTTTATTGAGTTTAATTAATTGAAAAAAAAGGTTTCAAAGAAACAACATCATACATATTTATACTGTGTACGTAGATAGGAAACTCTTCAACGCCGGGTAACTTAGCTAGTTATTGATAACAAAACATTCCACAGTACAAGGTATGACTGGGTTCCATTCGAGAATATTGTAAGCTTCAAATGTTCCACAAACATGAGCGACAATGTACGTAAAATAAATTAAACAAACGTAGTTTTATTCTTAAAGCATTAATATATAATATATTTGAATATAAAGGGAGAAATTCTTGATTTGCTTTTCGTCCCTGTGGATGGCCTAACATTATATGGTTGTGACGAAGCTTTCCCAACCCAGATATTTTCATTTAGCGAAACTGTTATAATAACAGCGGAGCCATCTTTAAAAATTGTACCTTCACTCAACCTTCTCAAGATGGAAAATACGGTGAGTTTTCAATATAGAAAGTAATAGTTTAATGATACAGGGAAACCAAAGTAATTTCGCATATCGGCCCCGCATTAAAAGGGTTGTTTCATAAACCCTTTATGACAACTGCTTGGGATATCGTTCTCTTAAAATAAACCATTCTTTTGAAGTTATGTTTACTTTCACATAATGTGAAGAGTCTTTACCTCTCCGAGTGACGTATATCACGCAGAGGCTGTCTGTCTGTTGTTACATCCCAGCAGGGAGGAGAGACTTACTCCCTGATCCCAGGAGGCCGCTTAAAGTTTGCAAATTGGAGTAGAAGTGTTCGCCATTTCTGGACCGCATTCACAGTACAATTTGGCAAATTGTGTTCCATTATGTTAGCTTTTTCACTTGAGTCCAATCCACACTTTACTGGCCACAGTTCCTTCATCTGTCTTGTCTGTAGTCCATTCCACACAGACATCATTCTGAACTTACTGGCTTCAACACCATCACAATCTGGTCTGGGTCCATTCCACATGGACAACAATATGTTACGCTGGCTACTACTTCTTTTATCATCGTCAGGGTTCCGAGAAACGTCCGGCCTCCCAACGTTGGTGCATGCACCCAATGTTCATGCGATTACCCTTTTTCTTAACACTTATATACCCCTAAATTCCGAAAACTCGAGAAAGAGGCATACCCTAAGCGTCCAGCGTTAATAATAATTTTAAATGATGTTAGGATTAACATTATTTCTTAAAACGATTAAACTAGAATTAATTATAATAATAGATTATGGAAATCATTTATTAAATTATTTAAGTCGAACCTCTGATAACCGAAACTTCTCTTGTCAAAGTTTATAAAGGACGAGTGATGAAGATCGCGTATGAAGTTGATACACTATATACATTTTCTAGTTAAAGGGACTGTAAAGAGGTCGGCGGACCGTTGAATTAAAAAAAAAAATTCCAACGGTCCGCCGACCTCTTTAGAGACCCTTTAATATAGAGCTATAATTAAGACATCCTCTTGTATTATAAATCATGTTTTGAGTCCAAATTTAATTTCCCAAAAAAACCCAATAGTTTTATTTCATTACTCAAACCCAGGAACACATCCTGAACATTATGGCGGGCTATAGCTACTATTCCTTTGTCCATATTCCCTGCTTATGAAGAAAAATAAGCAATTGACAATGTTGTGTAAATGCCAACCTAGTTGTGAACAGACATTTTTATAACAAGTGAATAATTCATAATTATAGTTTTAATGTCAGTAGCTTATCATCACATAGCAATAAGAGATGTTATTTTCCACTTGACTTGGAGAGGTTATATTTTGGTTTTCCCAACTTTTATGGTTTAAACACGTAACTGTTCAGATAATTTTCTACCGTAGCAGATAACAGTTGCTTAAATACTGTATGCGTTTAAACAAAGCAACATTGTAAAGATAAAAATACTTTCAGGTATCTCTTCTTTTCTTTTTCGCCATTGTCGTTGTTTCTCTCTTGCTAACTGTCTCTGGTCAAGTTTCGTCAACTCGTCCGAGGAACAGGTCGTTTCTATTGGACATTTTGCATAACCTTTGGGACACAACGTTCACATTTTTTTATGAGCGTGCGTATTGCTGTAGTTCTCCAATAGCCTTAGTGAAATAAATACGTGATGTTAAGTTTAACCATTAATTCTAATTTTAACCATGAAAATACAGTTTTCATTATATCCGCTTATCACTCGAATTACGTAGACTAGGCAATATGTTAAATCTGTTATTCCTTACCCAATATATGTTTATATATATTTAGCTTATCCGAACCCGTCACGGATTCTGTCGGCAAGGATAGTATGCATGTCGTGGCTTCTAAGTGTCCTCATCATTTTCATTGAACTCTCCAGCAACCTCAAATCGGAGTTCTCGATAAAAACGTACGATACAATATCGTCTATAAAAGACCTCGTTAACCACGACGATATCACACCCTTCGTAATGAGAAAGGCTATGGTGTATCGGTATATCACGTTTATGGCAAGTATCATTCACCTAATATATTTTCATCTTTCAATAAAGAGCTCATAGTTTTGGTCTCGAAACCTCATTGTTAGGCAGTTGTCAGAAAGTAGGCAAAAAAAAAAAATAAAAATACTTGCTAGCCCGCAGTAAGCTAGGTGTAAACGTCTCTATGCAAGCACGCGGACAATACTTTTTACACTTACCTGGCTTCAGATTTTTACCTCTCCGAGTTACGTATGGCACGGAGAGGTTCTAATTTCGACGTGTCTGTCTGTCTGTTGTTACACCCCAGGGGACCGCGTTCGCAGTTGGCAAATCGGAGCAAATGTTTTCTCAATTTCCGGACCGCATTTACAGTTCCCGGAAATTTGGAAAACTGTATTCCACTTACAATGGCTATTACTCCAATGTCTGTATTTACTAGCTTCTAAACACCGCCATCATCTGCTCTTTTATCCATCTCACACGCACCCCAGTCTGTACAACCTGGCTTCCAATCACCACCATTCTCTGCTCTTTGTTCATCCCACATGGACACCAGTCTGTACAGACTGGCTTCTTCACACCACCATCTTCTGGTCTTTGTCCATCCCACTTGACACCAGTCTGTACACACTGGCTTCTACACACCACCATCTTCTGGTCTTTGTCCATCGCACATGGACACCAGTCTGTACACACTGGCTTCTAATCACCACCATCATCTCATCTTTGTCCATCCCACATGGACACCAGTCTGGACATACTGGCTTCTAATCAGCACCATCATCTCATCTTTGTCCATCCCATATGGATACCAGCTGTCTATACATACTGGCTTCTACTCCATCTTCATTAAGGTCAGAGGTCCGCGGCGATCGGCTAGGGTTACGAGAAACGTCTAACCTTCCAATGGCGGGGTCTTCCTCCAAAGTTTCACGCAATTGCGATTTTCTTATCTACAGCTGCGATTCGAATCCTTTATATACTACCTTTTTGAGTAAGGCGAAGCAACAGGCGTATGCTTCATTTCAAACGTCAATATTAGTCAAATCTCTCAAGAATGTTTAACTGTTCTTTTTCAAAAACGATGTAACGCTCAATAAGGCGAACAACTATCGAAGAAAATATTTAATATTAATTATATTTATTTTAATATTTAAGATAATCTTGTATCTCAACTCAAAATTAATACGGAAAGAGTTAAAAAGCAGTCTATGTTTTTGTCTGTGTGTGTCCGTCCATTGTTACACTAGTGCGCCGCGTTAACAGTTCGCCTTGCGTTGATGTGTAAAGAAATCATACAGAACCTTATTATTCCCTTTTTCCATAATATAAAGTGAATATGTGGAAATATTTTTCGTAATTACGATGCTTTAGTAGTTTAATTTTCATATTCCAAGGACATTTTTTAATATTATTATTTGAAAAGGCTGTTTATATATTACTTAAGCTATACTACATCTGTATATAGAATAATCCTTGCTTTAGTGATTGCAAGAAGAACACTAAGGCTTGCACGCCTTGCTTCATTTCAAACGTCAATATTAGTCAAATCTCTCAAGAATGTTTAACTGTTCTTTTTCAAAACGATGTAACGCTCAATAAGGCGAACAACTATCGAAGAAAATATTTAATATTAATTATATTTATTTTAATATTTAAGATAATCTTGTATCTCAACTCAAAATTAATACGGAAAGAGTTAAAAAGCAGTCTATGTTTTTGTCTGTGTGTGTCCGTCCATTGTTACACTAGTGCGCCGCGTTAACAGTTCGCCTTGTGTTGATGTGTAAAGAAATCATACAGAACCTTTTTCCATAATATAAAGTGAATATGTGGAAATATTTTTCGTAATTACGATGCTTTAGTAGTTTAATTTTCATATTCCAAGGACATTTTTTAATATTATTATTTGAAAAGGCTGTTTATATATTACTTAAGCTATACTACATCTGTATATAGAATAATCCTTGCTTTAGTGATTGCAGGAAGAACACTAAGGCTTGCACGCTGTCGGTTAAATCAGGTTTGAACCTCAATAGACCTAGTGAACTAAAGAGTAAATAATTGAGGCCCAAGGTGTAGTCAGAGATAATTTATCATAGGGAGTGTAAACTGAGGAATATTATGTAGCTCAAAAATCACGTGATCAACAAAGCTGGCCAGGTCTATTTCCGGTATAATTTTCTGTGGCCCCTCCCTCTAGGATGGGTCTAGAATGTTGCGGGAGGGTCTAGGGGAGATGGGCAGTCCAGAGTCCTGCACGGGCCGGGCTCAAGCCCGGTCCGGCCCGAGGCCCGGCCCGATCGGGTCGGGCCGAGCCGGGCTTTCCACTTTTGAAAATTGTATCGGGCCGGGCCGGGTCGGGCTTTTAAAATTTTGGAAATTAACGGGCCGGGCCGGGTCGGGCTTTTAAAATTTTGGAAGTTAACGGGCCGGGCCGGGCCGGGCCGAACTTGATTCTCATTTAATCCAAAGTTCAAATGAAAGATTATTTAAATGAGTATAAGCTTCAAAGAACAAATGTAAAGAACAATTATCAAAAGAAATGAATAATACACGACGTTAAAGCAAATATGAATTCAAATCATTGATTTTATGTAAAAAAATATAAAAATTACAACTGAACTACGTGTAACGGGCCGGGCCGGGCCGGGCCTGTTCAATTCATTCAATGTGTCGGGCCGGGCCGGGCCGGGCTTGGTTAATGCATGTAACGGGCCGGGCCGGACCGGGCCGAAAAACCAACTATGTACTCGGACTCGGGCCGGGTTTCGGGCTTAATCAAAATTCTAAAACCGGGCCGGGCTTGGGTCGGGCCTGAAAAACTCGGCCCGTGCAGGTCTCTGATGGGCACTACATTTTTACGGAAAGGGAAACGTCTGACTTAAAATAACTCCAAATGGCGCCAGTCGCACTCGAAATCGCGAACCCTTGTTGGGTAATTGTACAACCAACAGGGATTGAGGGCAAATTAAAGGAGAGTCAATTGACCGGAAATTTACCTGGCCAGTTTTAGCGTCGCAGTGTACTTGTTTGAGCTACATTGTATTTAGCACTGCCAAGGGCAAGAGGTCTACTCCCTATTATATATTCTCTCTGGTGTAGTAAACTATGGGTTTTGATTTTCGTGTCTATAATAAAGAGACATTAACGGTTCAGAGTGAGCCGAAAGTTAAATACACGTTAAAATGATCAGGTTTAGATTTTATAATAGATGAAAAGATCAAGTTGGCAATTAGATCAGTGAAAGAGCTAATGGTAAACGGGTTGTATAGCTACAGAGTTTTCATTCTTTTTATGGTGCGCATTCACTTTGAGTGCGTCTAGCCACAAATCAGATTTGGTGTTATTTAACGTTAACACTCATGTTGGCAAACTAAGAATATTGTTAAGGTGAGACGAGACGATAGAGTTTACACTGCAAACCAGTTGTGAATGTAGCTATGAGTATATAGGGTAAATAGCTGAAGCGTAGACAATTGGGCCTTTACAAACACATAAAGGTTATATATCTCCAAAATTTATACACTTCATTTCCTGTTGACTGATTTCCATGTGTCAAGATTTATCCTTATTGGGTGTAAAATGTCGTCTGCTTTACTGTATATTCGCTATGCTTGTAATACTGCTTCAATAATTCGTAAATTTATTTCAAAAAAGATAAATAATTCCATATCTAGGTAAATAAGTCTGTAGTAGAAGACCTCTTGACTCGGAGAGGTAATATTTTGGTTTTTCCAACTAGTTAAATTTGGTTATTATTTTCTATCCAGAGAAATCAAAGTGATCACATGACAAAACTTTACAACCAAATCCACGATAACCAATTCTTTCTCGACTTGATGCTGGACATGATACAAGAAGACTTCGTTGAAAAACTGGCGAGCAAGCGTGACAAAATGGCCCTCGTAATTCATCGGGAATATCTCAATCGAGTTTTAGGTTACGATTTGCAGACGATCAAAATGAAAGATTGTGACAAGGGGGACCATCCTTGTAATTTGGCGGACGTTTCTCGCATTCAAATCGGAGTTGACGATGAAAAAAGGGATACTATGACACTAATGGTATCGAAACACCTATACACGGACAAACGACTTATGGAGATGACAAATTTGGTGTGAGTTTATCATTCTTCAAAAATCAAGCGAGATCATGACACGCTTTAGCTTAGAAAAAGAATAAGCTTGAAAATAATGTAGTAGACCATTTATTGATTGATCACAAAATGCAGGTAAAAAATATTTCATTTTCACAAAGAAAATAAAAAGCCTGTGATGCATAGGAATTCTAAGTTTTGACGTCGTCCTGTTGCGTTATTTAGTACGCATTGTGAGGCACTGTTGCGAACTTTAGAAACGACGTTTTTCCGTCCTTATATCAAAGGGCGGACTGTGTCCCAACAATTTTTTGTTTCTAGCATTACCTATTTTCCTTTTATATTTTATAAAATAGTGCGTTTCATTTTTAGGATTAGTGTTCTGTTTGAAACGAAATGCGCCGACTTTTAGGATTTTGAAAATGCTTACAATTTGGAATTCATCTCTTGGAAACCGCCCTTGGAATCATTCAAGGCCCAGACACTGGCTGACACTTATGGCATATTTTTACTTCTCATGTACATGTCTTTATTTTCTGGATTGGTGTTTCTGTTGGAAGTTGCAGTCTACTACGTAAATCTTTATTTTAAAGCTCACTACAGATCAACCCGTTTTGAAGCGACACGAGGGGTTTTCCCGCGTCGTCAGCGTTATCGTCGTCGGGCACTTAGAGCACGACGAAACGCAATATTTTATTTTTGAAGATGTTCGTCAATTCGCGGGAAGTTGTCGTTGTTACAACGGTTATCCTTGATTTACCAACGCAACGTTTTCAAACAAAAAGTGAATCAAAATTAATGCTTATAGCTTGAAAACTCTGTGAGCTTTCGAATTTGAAGGATTTAACTTATATATAGCCTAAGCGCTAATTTTGGTATTTCGAGGTTTATGGGAAAATATTAAGAGACGATAAACGCTAATCAAGGTCACGTAAGACCATCGACTTCGGTTGTCTGATATTGACGACTTGTATGTTCGTAGTGGACGGAAATGTATACACTTAAGGCATGATATGAATTAGAATTGTTTCTTTTTTGTTATTCGTACTCAATTTGAAGAGACATTAACGGTTCAGAGTAAACCAAAAGTAAAACAACATTAAAAAAATATTAAGGTTGATTAATGGAACAAAATGTCAAAGCGTCAAGTAAATCGCGGTTGTTGAAGTCATTTTTGAGCAGAGTCTGGATATGTTAACATATATGGTCGCAAAATAAGAGTTTCTTTGATGGATAACGAGAGGATAGTGTTACACCCCAACATTCTTGTGAATATAGCTTTGAATAATGCTTGAATATTTCATTAACTTTAACTTTAGCCATCGCTGTTGCATTAAGAGACGTAATTGCCTATTTAGGCAATAAATTTTGTTGGTATTCCCACTACCAACGAGATATACAAGGCCCATGCACGCTCACATCGAAGCGGGGTCCTTCACACAAATATATTTCACTTGTGTGGTTTATAGATGGCGCTTTTTAGTCTCTTTAATACATTTAACAATTAGGCTTAATTCACATGAAATCCCGGCGCGCGCTCCTTCGCTTGAGGTTCGAAACTTAGAGGTGAGGTTTTTCATTTTGTTTGATATCAACTTGGGTTCCGTCTAGATTAAGATTATTCTGTCTCGTTATGACCACTCCTTGTTGACGAATATCAAAAGCCCCATTTTTTTTTACTGGAATTTAATGTTTTAAAGTTTTTTTAAAAAAAAACCTCCACGAGTCTCTCCATCTAACTTATTGCAAAATATATTCTTGGCTAACAATCGATATTAATAGCTTCTCGAATAACATACTTAATGTGTTTGTGCTACTTAATCAATAGTCAAAATAAAACATTAGGCGTTAACAGTAAATGTTTTATATTATTTTGTTCAAAATAAAATAAATAGAACAGCGGATATTGACAATCTGTCAAAAATGAAGGTAAGATTTTTTTAAAGTGGTTATCGCATAAGATGGTGGCAATTTGGTTTTCAAGTTGGAATATTTTTATAGGGTTGGTATCTCATTCATTACCCCTAATATATAGCCATCAGGATTTATAATGTCTTTCTTTTTCATTTTCTTGTTCAGGAATACAATTAACATTAAATTCATCCGCCATCATTATCTAAAATCATCCACTGATTTTTTGCATAATGACAGGATTAAACTGAAAAAACACGATTAAATACGTCACAATCAAACCAAGAAAGGATACCAACAAATTCTTAGTAATAACGAAACACGTTCCCGCTTTACAAGCCATCTTTTGATTTTTAAGTTCATTAGTAACTACAATAAGTGCCAATAATTCTCTATTACTTCCTTCAATAAGCATTGAATCAGTAAGTCTAAATAAAGCGTTACAAACACGATCGCTTTCTTCCGAGACTTGAGACGCCACCAGAATCAAAGAACTCAACAACACCAGATCCTTGACTTGTAACGACGAAAAGTAAACGTAAATGGTAACTGTACCGTATGGTAAAAATATTATCGTACAAATGTTCGAACATGTAGTCAGCAAGGTGGAACCGAACCACAACAAAATAACGTTTTTGTACAGACTATTCAATTCATCTACGAGTTTGCTTATTTCAAATACTGTTTTACGAAACACTAAAATTGTAGAATATTTCGAACTTGTTCCATGAAAACTATTTACGCTTTGCTTGATCGCATCAGCGAGGGCTTTAGTTAAAAAGCAATACAGATAGACTTGCGGAAATGTGGCTCCAATTAGAGAAAAGACGTAAATGATGTTGACGAAATACCATAGCGTTTCAATGGTTATTTGATTCCACGAACTTACGTTGCAACCAAAACACATCATATTCAGTGGTATGTGACCCTTCAGAATGTATAATTGCGCGTATTCTATGCTAATATAGCACAGACCGATGCAATATGATATTGTTAGTAAAACACCGACCGTTAAACGTCTCTTGAGTCGTTTTAATATGCTTCCATCAATTGTGTCGCACAATTTGACGATTTTTTCGTGAAATCGTCGTATTTTGGATTTTCTGCTTACGGTTACTAAAAAACTAACGATAAAACTCGCGAAGGATACGCAACTAATAGCTAATATTATTAGTCGGTTTTTTCCGCCAAGTCCCGAGATTACGTTAATGTATAAAAAGATATTGTAAATTAAAATCAAACAAGATACGGTTGTCAAACCAAACGATAGCGTTGCGAGGCATCGATACCTGCTTGGTTTATTGAGGACTGAAACATTACCATTAAAATTTGCTCTCATGGTTGATAAAGCTGGTATTTCAAAGACGCTGTTCACATTACAAAATGTGCTAGTTTTAGTTTTGAGGATAATAAGGCTAGTATTATAGATCACCCGTTTTAAAATACATTATAGTTTTTCTGTTTTCCCTTTATTTATTGAACTGTCACTAATTTCCATGCCACCCGCCCTGTTTCGTGACGGGTGTTAAGCCTATAAACAATCGTGCATAAGAAAAATATGTTTAATAGCGCCTGATGTCTGCAGAGGCAGAGAGGTGATGTTTACGACTCCAATTCACGCTTTCTGTCTGACTTTACTTTAGTTCGGCTTTTGTGGGGTTATTGTATTTCTGGTTCTTTGTGATCATAGATTTCGTTGTGCAAACAGAGAGAATTTATAATAGGGAGTAGAAGCTCTTGCCCTTGACAGTGCTAAATACAATATAGCTGAAACAAGTAGGTTGTTACACTAAAACTGGCCAGGTAAATTTCCGGTCACATGACTCTCCTCTAATTTTAAAGTTTGCCCTCAATCACTGTTGGTTGTACAATTATCCAATAAGGATTCGCGATTTCGAGTGCGACTGGCGCCATTTGGAGTTATTTTAAGTCAGATGTTTGCCTTTCCCTAAAAAGGTAGTGCCCATCTCCTCTAGAGACCCTCCCGCAACATTCTAGACCCACCCTAGAGGGAGGGGCCACAAACAATAGTACCGGAAATAGACCTGGCCAGTTCTGTTGACCACGTGATTTTTGAGCTACATAATATTCCTCAGTTTCCACTCCCTATTATAAATTCTCTCTGGTGCAAACCTGGTAAATGGAATTTGGTGAGCCTGATCACTGGCGATATAGCACTCATACACGACTTTTCCACTAGAGTTAGGCATTTTCAATAAATTATATACAAATTATTGGATAACCGATTATTTACAAACAAAGTTGTGGGTATAATACGATTTAACATACAAGTTTTTTGGATAATTATCGAGTATGGATAAAGATAAAATGACGTAGATAATGTTTAGATAATGCCGAACTCTTATTTTCCACGAGTATGCCGCAAAAGCTAAAAATAATTTTAACATGGACTTTATTGCCTGACTTACTGTTTTTCATATTTACCTTTGATGTTTGGGCGACTCATATGGAAACGCCTTAAATATAAAACAGGTAATTTAACCATTGATCTGTTTAGGTTGTTGCGTGGACCGTTAGACTTGCCACTCCCTTTTCCCATTAAAAACATTTTATAGACTCTAGGTAAATGGGACACAATATTGCCTAGTTAGATATAAACAATCATAAGTTTATAATATATGTTCCATAAGTGTGACAATAAAACGGTTTACCATGTTAAATCTTTACTTACACCCAGTCACACAATGACAAAATATTTTGATTGACTCCAAGATATAAGCCCGTTATATGTCATTATATGGTGTTTGGTTTTTCTTTCTTTGGGCCAATCAGAGACCAGTGCCCGAAAGTAGTTCGCAGGCGTTCCTAATCTCTCTACACTCTAAGAAATGGATTTGTTAAAAACGTGTTAAAACGGTGTAAACACCGTAAAAACACCCAAAAGAGAGTTTTATTTTTTGTGGCCAATTTAATGTGTAAATTCGGTGCAAAATAAAACTTTTAAAACACCGTTCGAAATTAAACATGAAAAATTATAATACTGCGGGTTTCTTAAATAAGGTCTTTCATTTATTTTTCATTAATGTTTTAATATTAAAGTCAATACAAACAGTAAAAAATTATTGAAACCTTTTTAAAGATGATATTCATGAAAGAAAACAGTTTTATCTTTTAAATAAAACAAGTTGGAAAAACCAAAATATTACCTCTCCGAGTCAAGACGACTACTTACAAACTTATTTACACAGATATGGAAATGTTTCTTAAGTTAAAATTTATGAAATATTAAGCAGTATACAAAGCATAGCAAATATACTGTAAATCAGACGACATTTTACATCCAATAATGATATACTTGTACACATTAAAATCATCCGATGGGGGAAAAACGGGAAATGAAGACAAAAAACTTTGGAGGGATATTACCTTAACGTGTTTGTAAAGGCCCAATTTTCTACTCCTCAACTGTATGCCCTCTATGTTCAAAGCCATACTCACAACAGGGTTGCCATGTAAACACTATCCTCTCGTTTCACCTCAACGATTTTCTTAGTTTTGTCAACATGACTGTTAACGTTACATAACACTACGCGTTTTACGTCACGTTATCCAAAAAGCCGACTATTTTCTTTGAAGACCGCGCTAGCTCAGCGCTGAGCACCCGACGTCAAAGTTCATAAACAAAATCCGGTTACATAGGACACTGTTCACAGCGCTGGGGTCTGCTGAACGCGGCCCAGATATCCACCATGATTATAAAATTTAAGCCTAATTATTTAAAAGTGTATTTAACTTTCGGCTCACTCTGAACCGTTATTGTCTCTGCATTACAGAAACGAAAACCAAGCGTTTACTTTTTGGTTCACTAGGCCTATTGACAAATAAAAGTTCATTTGACCAACATAGTAGCGTTGTGCTTGTATTCACTTTAGAAAGGATTATGCTATAAACAGATCTAGTATAGCTTAAGTAATATATAAACATCCATTTTAAATAATAATATTTAAAAAAATCTTTGGAATATCAAAATGAAATAGAGCTTTAAAGCTACAAAAGTACTAAATGCATCATAATTACGAAAAATATTTCCACATATTCACTTTATATTAAGGATAAAGGGGATATTATGGTTCTGTAGGATTTCTTTACACATCAAAACAAAACGAACTTCTAACGCAGCGCACTACTGTAACAACGGACGGACACACACAGACAAAAACATAGGCTGCTTTTTAACTCTTTCCGTATTAATTTTGAATTGAGAAACAAGATTATCTTAAATATTATAATAAATATAATTAATATTTAACATTTTCTTCGTTAGTTATTCGCCTTATTGAACGTTACATCGTTTTAAAAAAGAACAATTAAACATTCTTGAGAGACTTGACTAATATTGGCGTTTGAAATGAAGCATACGCCGGTTGCTTCGCCTTACTAAAATAGGTAGTATATAAGGGTTTCGAATCGCAACTATGGATAAGAACAGCGCAATTGCGTGAACCTTTGGTGGAAGCCCCACCTTAGGGAGGCCGGACGTTTCTCGTAACCCTGGCCGATCGCCGCGTATGTCTTAACCTTAACGATGATGATGGAGTAGAAGCCAGGTGTGCAGACTGGTGTCCATGTGGGATGGACCAAAACAATGACCAGAAGATGGTGGTGTGTAGAAACCAGTGTGTACAGACTGGTGTCCATGTGGGATGGACAAAGACTAGAGGAGGGTGGGAATCTCATTAAAAGCCAGTGTGTACAGACTGGTGTAAATGTGGGATGTTCAAAGACCACAAGAGGGTGGTGATTAGAAGCCAGTGTGTACAGACTGGTGTCCATGTGGGATGGACAAAGACCAGAGGCTGGTGATGTTAGACAGGCAATGGAGTAATAGCCTGTAAGTGTAATACAATTTCCGAAATTTCCGGAAATTGAGAACACGTTTGCTCCGATTTGCAAACTGCGAACGCGGTCACGTGGGTGTAACAACAGACAGACAGACACACAGACAGACACACAGACACGTCGAAATTAGAACCTCTCCGTGACATACGTCACTCGGAGAGGTAATTAACAAAGAAATTGGTAATCTGGCGGTGTTGTACCTTCATAAAACTATGCTAAACGTGTTAGGCGACACTCTTACAGGTGTTAAGCGATACTCTTAAAAAACGAGACTAGGTTAGGTACTGGCCTCACAGTAGGGCCAGCTTGAGAAGCCAAAGTGGGGCACTTGCTTTTGTGACATGTTTTATCATTGTTTTGAGAAAAATTCGAGTATTAAATGGATTTTTATTTGTAAAATCTGTTGTGCAAATTTGATTAAACGCGTTTCTGGAGCTCGAAAAACTCTTAGTGAAAAGAGATTATTAAATTTAACAAGAACGTCTATATCTACTGCTTGAATATTATAGCCTCCAAAACTAATTTAATACCCTATCAGAAGTAAATAGATTGTAAACAAGAAGTTAATATCTCCCCGGCATGGGCGCGTTATGAAAGTTGAGATTCCCGCTCCTATTCCGCGGCAGCGCACAAATGGCGTAGCACCTAGCGAACCACTTGACATGTAAATAACGTATCTAGTGTCGCGCCGCTCAGACAAAGTAGTGCGGGTTGTTGAAGGTTTAATCGACGCGCATGCGTTCTAAAGGTAATTTCAATCAGCTGTCTGCTGTGAGACTGTGACAGTATAGCCTAGGCCTAGTACAAAATCTGTGAAGACTACATGTGATTGCCTATGAATGTGATAAAATAGTAATATGAAAAATGGGTAAGGAATATGATTATGACGAATTTGTGAAACAAAAAGATGAATGTAAAACAATACTACAATGTTGGGAGAGCCAAGGACGTTTGAAAACTTTTGTTTGCAACATGATGGAAGAGTATGCGGTATTATGGTATTATTCGTAGGTTTCAGATAAAAATTGCACTGGGTCGATACCGAAGGCGAAACTAAAATCGTTTTTTACGCGGCATTATGAAACTAATTACAGTTTTAGACTTTAGTATTTTAATATAATTTACCATAATTCAGAAATTACCCGCACTACTACGGCGCCATTTTCCATCACGTAAGCACGGCTACCAATGATATTGCCCTAAATTTACTCCCATGATGCTCAGTAATTTTTACTGCTTTCCAATATCTCTTGTCGCATTTATGACGTCATGCGAACATCCTATTGGTTACAAGCAAGCCACGTGATACTCGATACTCATTTTACATAGCATGCAGGCGGGAAGGTATGATTGACTTAAAGCTATTAACTTTTGATTCTATTTACTTTTGATTGCAGTGCAGTGGAAGATTTTCACTCATTTATGCGAGTTTTTAATGTCTCGATATTAATTTCGAATGGTTTATATGTAACACTTTTTATTAAAGATTTTAAATTATTTTTGTGCTTTTTTAAGGATTTTAGTTATGATTTTTTTAAGTGTGCATGGCCTAACTATAGTTATTGACTAAATTAGGCAAACGGAAATTTATATAAATGTGTATTTTTCAGACAGAAGTGACATAATATGGGCAGAACAAGTCCTATATTTTCTCTACTTTTAGGCGAATCCCGTTGTTTCGCAGGTTTGTATTAATTTTGCGCATTTTCCTTGTGAAAACGAGAAACATATATTAGATAACTATATTGTTATTTACAGTTCGTCTTAAAATTACCAATTTAGTATACGCTACACTACTCTTCATTTTAATAAAATGTACATTTCCATGTCCTAAAAGTGATTCAAAGTTGACGAAATTAAATGTTGATCACCAATGATAAAAATATGATATTATTTTCAATATTTGATAAAGTTGTTTTACATCGCATATGCGTTTGAAAAACGAAAACATTCATAGCAATATATTCAAAATATTCAACTATTTGTTTTTTGGTTTCGGCTTTTTACGACTCGTAACGCTCGAATGACTTGATATCAATTGAAAGATAAAAACGTCATTAGAAAAACTCGCGTAATATGAATTACCATAAACATATAAAAATTATTATAATACGATTATAAATAACATATTAACAATAAGTCTGAGATTTCCCTTTGTCGTATTGCTCAATTTGATAATGGTTTGTTCCCATGTCATAGATAGAGAGTTTACGTGAAAACGAGATGGATAAGTTAAAATCATATTACTCTTTGCAGAAGCAAGATGAGACTAGAAGTAAAGAGCTCTAGCATCGGTAGTAGATCATGGCACTAATTTGAGGATTTTATGCCGCTTTCATCGCGCCTACACTAGAGACAAAAAAATTGGTCGAGATCCAAAAAAATTCCTATCCCCTTCCCCTCAACCTAAAGCCGCGGTACACAGATGCGGGTGCTTGAATCTAGTTCGGTCGTCTACCGCCACGAGCGTCTCACGTTTTGGAGGGAAAACTCAGAAACCGCATACCAGAGGGCCAACCGTTGGTGTCTTATCAAGAATATTCACTTTCGCCAAGTGAAGAATTTGGTTAGCTCAGTACTTCTAGTCCCTTATCCCATTTTTGGTCCAATTGAATCTATCCAAAAGAGGATATTGAAAAGTAACATCTTCGCTAAGTGAAATTATGCCAGGGAACACGCTTCAATTTAATTATTTCATTGACTATCATACTTTTTTTATCATGTTGCTTATGATACGGTAATAAAATTCTATTTTTGTAAACACACAGGTCCGAGATGTGCCAAATGAATGCTATATTTTATTACGTACGTAAATACGACCTTGATGAAATTGTAAACTTAGTTTAAAACGCTTTGTAACGTCCGTAATTTTCACTATAAAACCCATTACTTTGAAAACACGTTAGTTCATTCAAAAACGGTCTCAACGAAAACCAGAGCAGAGTTCTATAAGTTTTTGATCTTTTTGCAATTGGAGCTGAAATGCGTTTAACCTTAGGTTTTCTACTGATATTGGGTAAGATTATGAAAAAAGTTTTATTTAAAATGTATGATAGACATTATTGTTTTTAATGCAGAAGCGGTACAATTTAGTAATCGGGTTAAGATACACTTTGTTGATCTTAAAACAACGTATTCTTGCAAAGCCGGGGAGCTCAGTTAAAATTTAAAAATTCGTTATAGGAAAAGTGCAATTATTCATCTATTTTATGTGACTTTTTAGGATAATGTATTCAAATACAAGTTTTCATATATATGATAATTTACAACTATTGTCGGTTGATTTTTGTAAGAATCTGTTGAACTTTAAAAGTGAAAGGAACATTAGAAATAGGCAGGTCTTCATACTTTGAAAGGTCGCCCCGTAAGGGTACATACAAGGGAACAGCAATTATTTCCAAAGTGGTTTCAGCTTGAGCAGGTCTCTTGTAGTTCTGTTAAAATGGTTGCGATTTATTCTTGTTATTTTTTAAAGTGCGGTTTTGGTACAAGATGTCATTAACAATTTCCATAAGTTCATAAGATATGTTCCATAACTTAGTCACTGCTTATTGGGATCCTGTCGTGATGTGACGTAGGTGAAACGTCACAGATAAAGATAGTAAAGCGACGCCTTGTGAGGGACCGTCAAAGGTTTAGTACAGACTAAATAGGAAGATGGACTGCAAAACGACTTGTAGTCGATTCTTGCATCGTTCTTGAACTAGTTCTCAGTAAATCTCTTGCATTATGAAGTATAGGTAGTGTCATACTTATCATGTAACATATCTTATAAACTTATGGTATTTCAAACATTATTACGTACAAAGGAAATATTTCCTATTAAATGACTAAGTGGACATAGTTTTTGAAGTGTTTAAATTAAATCTGGTGTTACATTTTGGTTTTTGAAAGTACGACATATTTTGTGTGTGATTGTGTATTATCCTTTTAGGTGCTCTGCTAGTCATGCCCTATAAAGCCGAAAGTTGTTTATCTAATTTATTTGGATTTGGGACGAATTCTGAAAGCGGATCAATACCTTCAAATCGTATACAACAGGAATCAGTATTGCCAGCATTTTCGGAAAACAGAGGCAATAACGGATAATGTAGCGAGCAAAGAGGATTTCAACTGTTTTGTGTCTGTAAATGACTTCTTCGTGAAATAAATATAAACCATAAAGGATTAGGAAATTACAATAATTATCTATTTCTTGCTAATCTCTGTGGTTCATTCATATAATTCGCTGTGAATTTTCCTTCAAAACTCGAAGAGTTCATATCGTATGTTTCAAAATTCGTAGTTAATTTCGTATATTTCAAAAATAGCAGTTTATTTCGCATATTTCAAAAATCGCAGTTAATTTCGTATATTTCAAAAATCGCAGTTAATTTCGTATGTTTCTAAATTCACAGTTAATTGCGTATGTTTCAGAATTTGCTATTAAATCCATATGTTTCAGAATTAACTATTAAATTCTTTTATTTCAGAATTAACTATTAAAATCATTTGTTTCAGAATTAACTATTAAATCCTTATGTTTCAAAATTTGCTTTAATTTCTTGTGATTGAAAATTCAATGTTATATTAGTGATAATTTTATGATTGAAAAATCCATGCTAATCTGGATCTATGTAGTAAGTGTGTTATCTGAAAATCCTAACCATGTATTTGATCGGCTTCTGAGCTATGATCTGTTCATAAAGGCCTATATTTTTAAGTAGCAGCATATGCGGTAGTTTTTATACAATGTTTAGGAATACCAAGGCAGAAGAAAATCTACCTTTGTTTTAAATCACGATATTTTGTGTGGTCCTGTACGTCATCACATATAACTTATCTTTCGGTACTGTACGTGCCTGACAAATAGAGCTCGGCATTTTCGATCAATTATCCACAAATTGGTGGATAACCGATTATTTATAAACAAATTTGTGGATTATAATACGATTTAACATGTAAGTTCTGTGGATAATTTTCGGGTATGGATAAAGATAAAATAAAGTGGATAATTGATCGAGAATGCCGAGCTCTACTGACAAAACAGCAAATTCTTTGTGAAACCGGATGATTATTGCAGAGCAATTGCCCATTTCTTTCTGTCATCATTAATTTGGTTCGATAATAGCGATTGCTTTAAGTTAAATTCTTAAAATTCGAAAGCTCACTGAGTTTTCAAGCTGTAAACACCAATTTGATTCACCTTTTGTTTCAAAATGTTGCATTGGTAAATCAAGGATAACAGTTATAGCGATGTTTCGCGAACTGGTGAACATTACCAAATTTCAACGTTTCTTCCGAGGCCGAGGGAAACGTTGACGAGGAAAACGTGAACACCTGGCGACGCTTCAAAACTGGATTTCTTGTGCCTTTTAAAGTAAAGGTTTGTATGCTGTTGCTTCCAGCAGAGAGACCAAAACAACATTCTCTAAGACCACAAGTTCAGCACGCTTTTAAATTCCTTGCACGGGAAAGCAACTCAGAACTATTTATACCACCGACGATCATTACTAATATCAGGAGTTCATAATAACCCCCCTCCTGCTAATATAATATTTAATACAACTAGATCCGTAGCAAAGCATGAGAATTTGCTAATTTGTTATGTCTGTGTGTTAGTTTATGTTTGGTTAAAACTTGAAAAACCACTGCCTCAAGTGAGTGACGTAACGTTCATCTGGTTTTTATACGCCTGCGTTGTAAACTTAAGAGCAAGTCCCCTCAACAAGAGATACATTTTGAGAAAGTCCTATTCGAAGTCCGCATCTTTAAACTGTAAGCAATTATATTGTTTGTCCCTCGGATTTACATATTGCATTATCATATCAAGAATAACCGTTGTAAGAACGTCCCGGGAATTGAAAAAAAAATCTTCAAAAATAAAATACCGCGTTTCGTCGTGCCCTAAGTGGCCGACGACGATGCTGACGCGGGAAAACTCCTCGAGTTGCTTCAAAACGGGTTGATCTGTAGTGTGCTTTAAAATAAAGCTTTACGCAGTAGACTGCTACTTCCAACAGAAACACTAATCCAGAGAGTAAAGACATGTATATGAAAAGTAAAAATATGCCGTAAGTGTCAGCCAGTGTCTGGGACTTGAATGATTCCACGGGAGGTTTCCAAGCGATGAATTCCAAATTGTAGGCATTTTCGAAATCGTAAAAGTCGGCGCATTTCGTTTCGAAGAGAACAAGAATCCTGAAAATGAAAAATTGCAACATTAAAGGAGGCGAACTAAAATAATAAGGCTTTTCATTTATGACCGAATGATGATCAAAGCGCAGGGCAAAACACTTTACTTGGGGCACAGCAAAACTGAGTTCCCATAACGGGGGTAGGAAAGCTATAACAGTATGGCAAAGACTAAAGTTATATCACTAAAGTGGACAAGCAACTTTTCATTATTTTGTGGTTTTTGAAAATATTTTATCCATGTAACTTACACCAAGTTTCCCAAAGGGTCAATAAAATAATACTATTGATCCGAAAGCAAAACTTAAAATTAAACGAAAGAATTTCTCTGAAAGGAGCAAATAATTTTCTGTCCCGAAAAATGAAAACCACCCAAGGAACGGCAAGGGTGTTATTTTCATACGTTACCATTAATGTATGGAGGGGCTGGAATGGCTAAGGGGGCTTTCCTTGTACCCTTGATGGTGGAAACAGAAGGCGAGTCCTTTTGTTTTATTGAGTGTAGCTCCTCCCCCAACGTCTGTTTAGTTGTCTACCGAAGGCGAAAAATGTCATGACTCGTTAAAAAAGGCATGGCAGAAGGGGAAGCCTTCACATGAGCAGTTCCCGTATGAGCGGATTTCATAATAGCGGCCCTCATAACAGCAGGTCCCTAAATACCGGTTCCCGAAATGGCAGTTTACCAGTTACAGCAATTACCGATATAGCGGTTCTCGTAAACGCGGCGTACCGTTACAGCAGTTCTCTAAAGAGCGGAAAAACGGATATGCGAAAAACGATAGTTGTTTATTATGGTGTAAGATGGCCCAGTAGGGTTATATGAACTCAAAAAGAACTAGGTCAGATATGGATAATTTGGTTAGGTTAAAGTTGATTATTTGAACTAAATAGTATTAGGTCAGGTTAGGTTTTGTTTCGTTTGGTTAGACTTAGGTTAGTAATATATTGGAAATAGTGTAACAATGTTACGCCTTTTCTAAAATATTGTTGTTTATCTTCATTGACTTCCCAAATCATAATATTGTTTTTCCAAAAAAAATTACTGTTTACAATTATCTACTTCAGAATTAAAATAACCTTTCTTGAATTATAATATGCCCTTTTCCAAAAAATTACTTTTTACAATATCTACTTCAGAATTAAAATAACCTTTCTCGAATTATAATGTGGCTTTTGCAAAACATTACTGTTTACAATTATCTACTTCCGAAATAAAGTAACCTTTCATGAATTATAATATGCCTTTTCCAAAAAATTACTGTTTACAATTATCTACTTCAGAAATAAAATAGCCTTTCTCGAATTATAATATACCTTTTCCAAAAAGTTATTGTTTACAATTATCTACTTAAGAAATAAAATTATTTTCCTAAATTTTGAGTGTTATGTTTTTGGAATATATTAACACTGTCAAATGCTACGAAAAATATGCCTTTAAAATGTGTACCTTATTTAAAACGCATTCAGAAATTATTCCACCTGGTTCCCCCCAGTTACCCCAAAAAGATTTACACATTAAAAATGTACGGGAATTAACTTTTTTCAAATGGTGCGTCATAATTCTGTTAAAGATTTGCTCAAACGTAACGTCCGTCAATTTTAAGTTTCAAACTAGGCCTATTTGAGAGCACGTATAGAAGAGTTAAATGCACCATGAGAAACTGGCGAGTTTTCTCCTCAATCGTGGCTCATGTACAATAAGAGCCTCCAGCTTTAATGCGCTGTACTAGTGGCGTGTTCCCATCAGGCCAAAGCTTGTTTTGAGGAGAGAGAATTTCTTTTTGGTTTATTGCATTCTAGAAGAGTGTCATAAGCCAAAACTTAATCATTGTACTCTAGTTTTATCTTACAGACCTGTACAGACTAAATTTCCAAACCGACCCCATTTCACATGAATTTTTTGAGTGTCATGATTCCATGTGTTTTTGAAGAGTGATAGACTTACCCTAAGTTAAACAACTCCATAATTTCTTTGTTCTTGTATAGGTGTTTCGCTACCATTAGTGTCATAGTGTCCCTTTTTTCGTCGTCAACTCCGATTTGAATGCGAGAAACGTCCGCCAAATTACAAGGATGGTCCCCCTTGTCACAATCTTTCATTTTGATCGTCTGCAAATCGTAACCTAAAACTCGATTGAGATATTCCCGATGAATTACGAGGGCCATTTTGTCACGCTTGCTCGCCAGTTTTTCAACAAAGTCTTCTTGTATCATGTCCTCCAGCAAGTCGACAAACAAATGGTTATCGTGGATTTTGTTGTAAAGTTTTTTCATATGATCACTTTGATTTCTCTAGATGGAAAATCAAAGCGAATGTAAATTCTACAAGATAGTATTCATAGACAAGGCCCAAATGTTGCTACGGTTGTGCGTGGAGAAGTTAGACTCGCCCATTTTGCTCTTGTGATAATCTAAAATCTCCATGTTGGTATCTGACACTTCAAATAGAAAGAGAAGAACTAATACCAGAAGCCGATTAGGCTTTACACATGAAGTACGTAACATGTGCCTGGGGGAGCTGCACGATATTCTCTAAGCTCCTTGGAAAGAACCTCCCCTTACGCGGAGGGAAATAGTTCAGTAACGCGGCTCCTTCAGATCCATGCGATCCTTCCGCCTTAAGAACCGATTTACCAGGTGCATTAATTCGGGAACTAAGCAGGGTGTCTAAAATATTCTTTAGATAAAACTATTCACAGAATCACAATACGAAAGATTATTTGGGAGTAAGTATAGAAGATCTTATCAATCTGGGTAGCTTTTGCTTGGACTATTTAAGTCGACGTGTATATGTTGTTTTACGAGGAATGTTTTCTGTTCTCGCAGCTTTGGCCAAACTAACTCTTAGTTTTTTGCCATCCCAAAAGGTTACCCCCAATTTAAAACACCCAATTCCCATTTACCCAAACCTCATTTAACCCAATTCCCAGTTCTCCTATCCCAATTAACCTAATATTGCATACCCAAAAAGACTCAAATAGAGTAGAATTTGATGGTTTTATTTATTTATTTTTTCATTCCATAAGGGATACATTTACTTGAAGTGTATAACCGCTCCAAAGAGAAAGAGACGTCCTCCTAACCAAACCAAACCTAACTTAACATAAAGTAACAGTAATGTTTTGGAAAAGGCATGTCATTTGAGATGTCAATGAAG
Source organism: Phalangium opilio (assembly GCA_019434445.1). Taxonomy (NCBI): domain Eukaryota; kingdom Metazoa; phylum Arthropoda; class Arachnida; order Opiliones; family Phalangiidae; genus Phalangium; species Phalangium opilio. Next base: position 35,879 of record JAEQBA010002763.1, read on the forward strand.
CTAAACATCAATATTTGGAAAAGGCGTAACATTGTTAAATGATTTATAAAATATTACTAACCTAACTTAACCAATCCATACCTAACCTAACATAAAAGTAATGTTTTGGAAAAAGCATATTATTTGAGAAGTCAATGAAGCTAAACATCAATATTTTGGAAAAGGCGTACCATAATTAAATGATTTATAAAATATTACTAAGCTAACTTACTTTGTTAACAGAATAATTAATAAATTACACTGATCAACAGTCTCTTATATACTAATTTTAAAATATTGCTTTTTAATGGAAAATACGAATTAATAAAACGGGTATGTTATTTGTGCCAAATTCCTGTGATATCGCCTCTTGTGGCAAACGGGAATTGGGAGAAATACATTTGGGTGAATCAGGAATATATGATTTGGGTTAAATTCTTCCGATTGGGACAAATGAGATTGGGTGATATGGGGGGACACCTTTCAAAATATGATGATATGAAATAATTTTATTTTTATCAACTGTTTTATAGCTATTTTTGCTTATTAGTTATTAGATTAACTAAATTCAGGTACTTTTCATTTAAATGAGAAATCATCACGATTGAGTCACATTCATAGAAATGAGATATTATCACTATCAATACATTAATGAAAGAACTAAAAATGTCATGTAGCGTCATCTAACGCATTTTAAACGAGTATTGGTTTAGTATCATATTAAACCAACCGATCCAATACTATCGGGAAACCCCGAGTACCGGTGCCGATACCGACATGGTATCGCTAAAAATATTTTCCCACGTGCCAGCTTTCACTTACCATATCGTCGTTGAAGGGAGGGATTTTAAAATATTAAATGATTAATACTTGCCATGAAAGTGATATATCGATACACCATGGCATTTGTCATTACGTGTGGTTTGATATCATCGTGATTCAAGAGGTCTTTTATAGACGATATTGTATCGTACGTCTTGATTGAGAACTCTGATTTGAGGTTGCTGGACAGTTCAATGAAAATTACGAGGACACTTAAAAGCCACGACATGCATACTATCCTTGCCGACAGAATCCTTGGCGGATTGGGATAAGCTTAATAAAAATATGTATACTTAGACAAGGCTTACTAGATATAAACTTTTGCTTAGTCTATTTCGAAAGATAATCAGATTTATTGAATGTTTTCAAAAGTCTATAATAAACTACCTTCGGGAGGAAGTAAAAATTGTGTAACATCCTTTTTCGGCACGGAGTGAAACGGTTCTTGATGCCATCAGAGAGAATTTATAATAGGGAGTGAAAACTGAGGAATATTATGTAGCTCAAAAATCACGGGATCAACAAAACTGGCCAGGTCTATTTCTGGTATAATTTTTGTGGCTCCTCCTTCTAGGGTGGGTCTAGAATGTTACGGGGGGGTCTAGGGGAGATGGGCACTACCTTTTTAGGGAAAGGGAAACGTCTGACTTAAAATAACTCCAAATGGCGCCAGTCGCACTCGAAATCGCGAACCCTTGTTGGGTAATTTTACAACCAACAGGGATTGAGGGCAAAATTTAAAATTAAAGGAGAGTCATGTGACCGGAAATTTCCCTGGCCAGTTTTAGCGTCGGAGCCTACTTGTTTGAGCTACATTGCTAAATACAAGCTGTCAAGGGCGAGAGCTTCTACTCCCCATTATAAATTCTCTCTGTTGCCATTAATATTTGCGAATTCATTGCCCTGAAGGAACGTTTTGCCCTACATCTTAATCAACCAATTATTGTGAACAAACAATTTGACACCAGAAATGCAAAAAATATCTCCAAATTTTATAAGATTCGAAAGAAACTTGTGGGAAAATCATTTTGACACTAAAGGGTTGGTATAACATACAGCCTGTCAGCCAGTATATTTTGACTGGTGATGGGCCAATTACGGTATAGCCAACAACAAAAAGGGACAAAATCCTCTACGACAGTCACAACGTGTATCGCTACAGAACCATTTAGGGACGTTTTGAGCACTGTTAGAGAAAAGGTATTTTCAAGGTACTACAAAATACCTCCGCAAACTTTGTACTTGTAGTACCCATGAACGTATAGTTGTCTCACAGTGCGGGTATTAAATGATTTCGAAAAAGGTATTTTGGAAATATAAAGTATATAATGAAACCTTTTAGAGTTTCAGCGCTTCTGGTGGTATGTTATCGTACCCTAGAAGTAGAAAAGGACCTAACAGATCCCTTTATAGGGATTTATTTAGCTCCGACCAGCTGGTTATTACATACACTACTTATGAAATGTACTTTAATAAGTCTCCTTAGTCAATCACAACAATAGGGTAGTGGTTTTCTACCCGAGATTTAAATTTCACGCCAATATGTTTTACTGGTGAGGTCAAATATCAAACTAAGAAAAATTTCAATCTCAAATTTCCTAACTAGTGGTTTTTCTTAAATATTTAAATACATATAATTAATTTATTCGATAGTTATGCATACGTTACATCATTTAAAGGTAATACAATTATGATATAAAGCCAGGCATACATAGTGTCTTTCCGTCTCAGTTACATCGAAGTGGTCTATTGCTTATCTTGTCTGAAAATGATTCAAGCCCGGGGTTATAAAGTCAAAGCTTACCAGTTTCAAATGTTTCGCCAATATTTCTGATGGCGCGAAAGTATAACTTCAATGCGAGAATAGAAACCAAAATTAAATTGACTTGAAGTGAGAATTTTTATCAAAGTCGCGAAAAAAATATCCAAAAGCTAGTAAATAATTCATCTATTAGAACTGCATTTAATATTGCCCAACTCTGCGCATAGTGAAACGTAAGAAACCATTTTCTGCTGCTCTTAAAGAATACTCGAATACTTACGCCACAAGGGAGTGATCTAACACCAATGAGATATATAACCTTGGTGTTAGATCATTCTCCTTGTGCTTACGCTCATAAAAGAATGTGAACGCAGTGTCCCAAATGTTGTACAAAATATCCATTAGGAACAACCTATTCCTGGGACGAGTTGCCGATACTTGTCGAGAAACCGTTAAAAAGACGGAAACAATGATAGTTGAGAAACGAAAAGAAGAGACACCTGAAAGTATTTTATATATGATAGATTAGTGTTTAAGCTTGTATTCGGTAGACAAGAGAGGTTCAGCTAAACTATAAAGGGGAGACCAAGATGAAGACGTGGAGAAAACGTTTCTGGCTATTAGAATGGTTTTTACTTTCACAGTTTCCTCTGTACAGGCCAGAATTGGTTTTTTCACGTACTTAGCGGTAAAACGTTTGGATGAACAGATTTGCTGTTTCCAATATTTCAGTAAACTCCTGACTGAAATTTCAATGTTCTATCTCTCGGGAGAGGGGGGGATATAACCCAAAGTGGCTTTGGTCTTTGTGGTTGTGGACAATAGCTTCTGAAAATATGTTTTTCCTACTATTTGGTATTGCAAGATTGATAACGTCAAAAATATGTATGTAATGCAATAGATTGCTGTAATCGACATAATTTTTAACACTTTGCCTAAGGTTAAAGAATTGCTTGCTCATTGTAAAACAACTCTTTATTGTGCTGTCTAAAGCAAAAATAAATAGGGGAAAACGTCGGACTCCCGCCTTCGTCTGTGACATGCGTTTGGAGGGGTGAATGCATACTCGCGAAATCTGTTTCATCCCCCTCGTCTATTCACCACGTACCTAAGATAATTTGCGATATTGCGCGTGAAGAAATTGTGCGGTTTTATTTTACATTAGCTGCTTTTGACTGAGGCTAACCGCGGCCACAGCAGTTTATAGCCACAATTTAATATCATGATGTACATACATGATTGTATTAATTTATTTTGCTAACACTGATGTTATTTAGTAATATTAAAACGTTTTAGCTTATAATTACAACCCAGGTCCTAAGTTTAAACTAAATTCTAAAGGATTTTAACGATGAGTTTTTTTAAATTAAATTAAGATTTCAAGAACATCCGCGGAATTTTTAATTTAATTTCGGCGTGCCAACGTTTTCAACAAACTTTAACCTCGTTCAAACGCGAAAATAACACTAAAGAAAATAGAACAGAGCGCGGTGGTTGTGACTCTTCCTTGAGATACACCTATGCCAAATTCTCTCGTTTGGTGGCGTACGAGCATTATTTTCGGAAGAATGACATCATCAACTACATAATCTGATTGGCTGATACCATTTTAAACACCTCTCGCGCGCTGGAGCGTCTCGAAATGCATGTCAAGCATAAGGCAAAGGCAGGAAAATATGGCAGTCCGACACTTTCCTCTATTTATTTTTGTCTAAATAAATTGTTGACAATGGCCAAAGCAACACCTGGGCGAGGGCGTAGCGGCCTAGCAGGGAACGGGGCAGGGAACTCCCGAACCGGCACACCGAACTAGGGCCCTCTCCGCCACGACAAGGCTTTATGCTCTGCTCCACCAGGGGAACCACCCGATGGTACGGGAGGGGGAGTATTGGAGCATCTATTGATAACCCACCGTGTTTTCCATTTTGAGAAGGCTTAGCGAAGGTACAACTATTAATGATGGCTCAGCAGTGACTATAACAGTTTCGCTGAATGAAAATATCTGAGTTGGGAAAGCTTCGTCACAACCATATAATGTCAGCCCATCCACAGGAACGAATAGCATATCAATAATGTTACCCTTTAATTTCAAATGTATTCATGTATTAATTTTTTATAAGTATAGAGGTACGTGATGAAAATAAGGCTGGAATAATTTGGTACATACCGAATTGCTCATGTTAGTGGAGCATTTGAAATTTACAATATTCTCGAATGGAACCCAGTCAAAATTTACTCTGCAGAAAGTATTACCATAGTACCCCAGTTTAATATTAAAATGCACCGAAAAGTCAAGATAATTGCTTCATTTTCAACAAAATTAGGAAACTTACTCGGTGTTGAACGATCGATCAATGTACTCCTGCATGGCGTTATAGAGGTTTACTGCTGGATGCAATGCTTCTGTCTCCTGTAATGAAATACCCAACTACTAAGAGAACGCGGGAAAGCCGCCTCAGCCATTCCAACAACTTCATTGATGTTTGGTATTTAATATTTTCGAGTATTCTACTTACTTCAATTACACCTATTACGACCTTCGTTTTGTTGTTGAACCTGTTGAATAAATTAGTATGCTTTCAAAATGGGGTTTTATTTGGCGAATTCCAGTGTACACAAACACGAAACGATAACCTTCTTTTCTTAAGAAGACCGTACCATTCTTGCTTTTTGATTGCGTACAGTGGATTACAACTACCATAACGTTTTGCAGTCGACTAAGTGAAGGGACACGCAAATGCGGAGAAAGGGAAGTCAATTTCAAAAATGGCCACAAAATGCCGGACTCACTAGCTACAAAAACGGAATTCAAACCCTTATTTGGAAAATTAGGCAATTAAAATCAGTGTCTAGATCATAAATTTGAGCGACTTATATATTAATTGAAGCCTTTAAAAAAAAATATCATTCATGAACTGTGACACTCGTTATAGCAGAAGTTGATGACTTCTTATCCTGGGAAGTATTGGACTCTAACCATATCCTTCGGAACCATCTCTGTTAGCCAACTTCTTATTAGGTCCGATCACCGCGCCACCTACGGCGCTTCTCTCATTTTGAGCTGGCAAGCTGATTTGCGCGCCAGCAGCGGACAAGAAACGAAACTTTAAGGTGTGTCCTGTGGTTTGAGGTAACGAATCAGAAACGGTGACAAGAACAGCTGTTTTAATAGACTGCTAGAAATTGCGGTCAAACTAGTGTGGGGTCCTAGGCCCACGGATTGTAATGGATTTTCATAGAGTTCTAGCCAGAAGGCTTTTCAACGATTGGCGCTGAAGAAGTTTTGAACACGCCCCACAGTTTGAGAGCCACTGCCTCTCGGCGTGGTATTTTTTTCAATAGATTAGATAGTTTTCCTAGTGGGGAGGAAACTTTCGGCCCTCTTTTACGATTGCCATAGGCGATTTTGACTTGCAGGGATGGTTATTATATAAAGCCTTAGTGACCAATACTTCCCAGTCATCAACTTCTGCTTATAGGCATCCATTTTTGAATAAAACCTCCCAGGTCGGTGCAAACTATTTGGTCCAAATTCAGTATTGCTATTCGCACCGACGAATCGAATAATAGTATTTATAATTCTAGAATCCCAAAAAATCATTTTCGAACAAGATTATCAAGCCACATAGGTCCCATAGTCCTGGTCTTATTAGGAATATTATTCTCTTCAATTACAATCGTAATTAAACTGATTCTCTATTGAAAATATCCTTAATTAACTTGTCCTATAATCGTTAAAGGGCGACACATATAGAAAACGGGCGTGAATTACCCGCCTTTTACCTCACACTCGCTGCATAGTGTAATGGGCAAAAGCGCATTCCAAGTAAGGATGTGAATTCCTGGAAACACTACGAGCTTAGAGCAGTAATAAATAGCAGATTATTGGAACCGATGAAAGAAATGGGGATATGTTATGAGCGCAAAATATTTGTTCCTTATCAAACATATTTTCACTACATACAAACCTGCAGCATAAGTTTCCCTTCAATGAAAATCGTGGCGAACACTTAGATCAATATAAAAATATATACATAAAAATAGTAGACTAGATTTTATCGGCATTTAGTTTCAGATTTCTTAAACCAATTTTATCTAGGCCGTTTTAAGTGACAATAATACTGATCACCGTGTGCAAGAGATAAATTGATGAAAATTTACCTGTATTTGAAGTAAGTTGGTACCTCTTCAAACGCTTTCATGATAAGGTTAGCCATCACTGCGCCTTTGCGATTTCTTTAAGGAATATTTTAGTTACATAAGGAAATGAATTGGGTTTCTTACGAGGGGTCGGACGTTTTGGAAAAAGTGTACGGGATTTCGAAATCCATTTGATTTCTTCGGATATCGTTTGATTTCGACGGATTTTGTTTGATTTCAAAATTCAATAAAAATCCAATAGATATCGTCGGATTTTTTCCGTCATTTCGACCGATTTTGACGTATTTCCTGTGATTTCTTCGGATTTTGTGCTTTTTCTTTTAATTTGGATTTCGTGAATTTTTTAATGGTGTTTCGCGATTTTTCTACTGATTTTGTTTTTGATTTTGTGATTTCTTTATTGATTTTGTGATTTCTTTACTGATTTCATGATTTTTGTTACCGATTTTGTGATTTCGTTACTGATTTCGGATTTTTATGGGATTTCGAAATCAGTAAAAATACGTTTGATTTCTTTCCGGATTTCTGATTATGTTTTTGATTTCGGATTTATTAAGTTGGATATCGCGCGTAGTGTACGGGATTTCGTGAATGACCGGCCCCTCGGTTTCTTATATCAAGTAAATATTGACGAGCAAGAACTTAAACATTGTAACGAGCAATACACAGCTCCATTAATGGGGATAGGAAAACTGAAACAGCTGACAAAGACTAAATATTTGTTTCTGAAACAAATAGGAACATTTCACTATATTGCGGTTTTTTAAAAAGTCTTGTCCCTGAAAATTACATCGTGTTTCTACTATCAACCCTGTGGACGTTTCAGCTAGCCAAGACAAGACGAAAAATATCAGGGATTTGAGAGAAAAATGTTGGTTTCTCACAATATAGGAAATCAACAATGAACGCTTATTTAACGAACTGTTGAGATGCTAAGCATAAGCGATTATATTATTGACTAGCTGTTACCCGCGGCGTCGCTCGCGTGTATTAAGAACTTCCGTCAAAATGTTATAAAATATGGGTAGATTTTACTGATGACATTTTTGTAGCACCCTAGGAGCGAAGTCACTCGGTGTTGCCCGTCAGCCTGTCGGGACATTTTATATTACTTTTCATGCGGACATTAATCCATAAAGATGGGTTTTTAAGTTTTTGGCCGCCATTTTAAAAGATGGAAACAAATAGAACCCAGAAGACCTTTCAGCCCGTCAAACCAGTGTACTAAATATTTGCGAAATCGGTTGAAACGCGCGGACTTTGTTGCATGGAGAAGAGTTTTTTACATTTCTGGACGCCATTTACTAAGATGGCGGCGGATTGGAAAAATCCTTCTTAGTACGCGCCTACTACTTATTCGCATTTTAAAGTAATACAGTTTTTAATTGATAATTGAACAGAACTATTGACTATGAGATAATTGTTTGGCTTTAGTTTTGGTTTGCTTTTGGTCGTCACTACTGGGACTCCCTTCGAAAGAAGGGAAACATTTTAAATGTCCCCATCTGTTGAATGGTCTATTATTATGGCTCTATTTATTGTTTTTCGTTAATTTATTTCTTCAAAATTGTACTGTTTGATATTGAAATTCATCTCTACAAATGTGAAATTTAAGGATTATTTTGACGGGGCTAATTTTGAAATGGGGGGAGGGGGCTATAGCCTCCCCAAAAAATACCTAACGACGCCACTGCATCTTTCATCCGTGTCTGTGCGTAAATTATTCTTGAATTACCTTTCAATATTTGGTCACCTTGATTAAAAAAGTGGAGCTGTGGCGTAAAGATAATTGCGCAGTATTGAATCACTTAAAATTAGACCGTCAATTATTCCACTCTAGAATTGAATACAGTCGCATAGTATGTTTTAATGCAAAAAATAAACGACTTAAAGGTTTCGGTTTTTCGTCACGTTTGTATGCTAAACGATGATGCTTTCGAGAATGAAACACAATGTTGACCGGCCGCGAATGAGCTTCATCTAACCGTGATATGTTTCAGCACGATATCGCGAAAGCCGTGGGCCAGAAAAATAGCAGTATTGAGTTAATGATTTATACTTGAAAAGCCAAAACTTAACACAATAATTTCGCGTGACGCAAAACATTTCCTTAATCACTTTTATGCCTTGAAATTAAGAACAAAAATCCAAAAAAAGGCTGTTGTGGTTGGAGGTGATTAAATAAGTTTATCAATTTAGAAGGAAGTTAATCAATTTAGAAGGAAGTTAAACACTATGCCCACTTTAAATATTTCCTGGGAACTTTTCTCAAAAGTTTATAATTGATTTATAACGCTCTAAAGAGCAATTTCAAAAGAACTTTATTTAATAAAGCGAGCGACGAATGAGTTTTACATGCGAGAGAAGCTTATGTATTTTCGCCAGAATAGCTTATTAAGTCCATAATCAATGCTTCAAGACGCCAAATTTACTGGCGTTTTTCTTGGTCGAAATTTATTTTGAATGTCAATATTAGAAATAATTTTCTATCGTATTGGCTCTGGATATTTTCTAGGTTCATATACTCCAACGAAATCATCTTATCTGACCCTGAAATATGAAATAAAATAGAAATAAGACGAAATGTCAGAATAAAACTGGAATATTGTTGAGCTATATGATGCTTGAATAATTCAGTACTTCAATTTTTCCATTTTACACCTGCAGTTGCTTATCAATAAATAGCAAAAGTTGTATCTTGAGGTAAATAGGTGGATAGCGATATAATCCACTCGATTCCGAGGGGTGAAATTTTGGTTCCCTACTTGGTATATATTTCTTTAAAACTTTAAATATTAAGACATTTTATTTTATAATGAATTTTGGACGATGAGCAGGGTGTAAAGTCTTCCTGGCAAGAACCTACATTCCCTCCACCCTATTGCACCTTCATTAGTTTCATTTCCCACCTGGTTTAAAGATCTGCGTTTCGTTTTTGTCAGAATTTCTAGAGATGTTTCTCTCAACTCGGGCTGTATTAGAAAATAGCGGCTTTGTTGCTTCTGTAAGGGTTTTTGCTGCTCTTCAAATAAGTTACAGAATTCAACAATATTAACTTAATTTTTGCACTAATAATTCACAGAAATCAATAAATTATATCACCGATTTTCAACATTAATGTTTAAGCTAACTATCGTATAGAATCATGACAATTTGTTTATTATGTGTATGTGCGTTTATCTTTTTAATTGAAAGAGGAAATTCACCAGTCACACCGCCCGACATGAGTCACATCACGTTCATCTTTTTGATATGCAAGTGCCCTTAACCCTTGATAATTTGCATTGTAGACTATTAGAAATCCAAAGCATTAAAATGTGAACGCTAATTTCGACTGATCCTTGGTTTTAGATTTGGTGTTGGTATATCAAGTAGGGCCGTTGAAGCAACGCACCTCGAATTGACGATAATCTTCAAAAGTAAAACACGTCGTTTCGTACATTCGTCGTTCTCTTCTTCTCTGACAACGACGGTGATACGGGAAACCGAAGATCATCAATATAACTAAATTCGTTGCAAAGAGTGATTATTTGCTAATTTATTACGTCTGTGCGTTAGTTTATGTTTTGTTTAAACTTGAAAATTCACTATTTACAACGCCAAAAGCCTCAAGTAAGTCTTGAACGTTCATCTGGTTGATATGCGCATGCGCTGGAACTTCAAAGCAAATCGCCTCAACAAGAGATACATTTTGAGAAAGTACTATTCGAAGTCCGCATCTTTATACTGTAAGCACTAATATTGTTTGTCCCTCGGATTTACATATTGCATTATCATATCAAGAATAACCGTTGAAAAAATTCTTCAAAAATAAAATACCGCGTTTCGTCGTGCCCTAAGCGGCCGACGACGAAGCTGACGCGGGAAAACTCCTCGAGTTGCTTCAAAACGGGTTGATCTGTGGTGAGCTTTACAGTAAAGATTTACGAAGTAGACTGCTACTTCCAGAAGAAACACTAATCCAGAGAATAAAGACATGTATATGAGAAGTAAAAATATTCCATAGGTGTCAGCCAGTGTCTGGGACTTGAATGATTCCACGGGAGGTTTCCAAGCGATGAATTCCAAATTGAAGGCATTTTCGAAATCGTAAAATTCGACACATTTCGTTTCGAATAGAACAAGAATCCTGAAAATGAAAGATTGCATTATAAGCATGGTTTTCAGTTGGCGTAAATCACGACTTTTCGCCCGACGTCAAACAACAACCGAAAAAAAAAAACCAGTTACGCTGGACAGAAATTTCGTTGAGCATACGTGTGGCGATATTAGCTTTCTATTTTTTCGGCCACGTTCAACATTCAGTGTTGTTCTAAGTGGCACAATTGTGCCTTTTCGGTACATTTTAAGATCTTCAGCACCGAAAGTACATTTGGCCTGTTTAAAGCACATTTTCAAATTTCATTTTTAACATTAGCGTCTATGGGACGAAAATTCCGCCACTAGGTGGCGCCAAAAGCCTTTCGTTGGGGGGGGGGGGACGGAAATTTTCCTACCCCCAGGGGGGAAAAGCACATTTTGAAAAAAGCTTCCATTGGATCAGCACATTTTACTATTGGGGAAAGCACCTTTCCAAAAGTCGAAGGAACAACCCTGTCAACGTTAGCGCTCTGCGCGAGCCAAGCTTGAGTCATGACGTCATTTTCGACCACACGTGTTCGGAAGAGGACGTCCGCTGTCCGCCTTGTTTTTATATATTTAGTTCCTAATCAAGGCAGTTACTAGTACAAATTCCTGAGAATACCGAGTTTCGGAACCATCCATATCTTATGGATGAGATGGGGCACAAAGATTAAAAAGACCAAAAAAGAAAGACAATAGATGAACCGCAATTGATGGAGTGTTCAGTTTATCGCTAAGCCTTGGTTCTTTTATTTGCAGACCTACGCTAAGTGAAAACGCTATAACGCTGGTCGACAACGTAAAAAACGAATCTCACGTTTGACGTCCAGCTGCGAAGTAAATTTATTCGATCAAGCGAAAACCATGCTTAAAAGGCGGCGAACCGAAATAACAAGGCTTATGACCGACTAATGGTCAACACGCAGGACAAATAACTTTCCATAGGGCTACTTTTTGAAGGGAGGGTGAAATGGAAAATCAAGTGATTTTTTATCGATTTTTGTACTAATTATAAGACCAATCTGCATAATGAAACATCCAAGAAATAACACCGAATGATTTTAAACAGGAATGTTATGGAGGGGTTGGAATGGCTAAGGTCAAATCCTAATCGTCGTGAAATGATCTTGGAAACAACTGGCGTGGCTTAATTTACGCTAGTGACGTCATAGCCTGACGTAAAAATCGTATTTACCACTTAAACTATTTTCATTCATTCATTGGCTGCCAAAAAAAACTTGTTTGCTATAATTCTCCACCCTCTACCCTAGGTAGCTATTGCAGGTTTTGAGAATAACAAAACATTGGTGTATATTGTGACAACCCTCAAGTTTTGGTGGACAGCTGTATCAAAGCCGATTTATTGGAAGTGTATATCTAGTCAAAACATTTTATTTCTGTTCTGGTTATTGGGGTTGTCGTGGGGGATTGGTTAAATTAGGCTGCTGTGGCTAGAATAAGAATCATTTTCTGGTGGAAAGGACCCTGTTTATGACGACTGGGTTGGTGTTATCAGAAGGGGATAATAGGAGAAGGATGACACTCTGTATCCTCTTAATACTTTAGTTATGTAACGTCATTCTTCCCAGGCTCACCCTTTTTGTTTGCTTTCCCGCTCATCAAACTTCTGATGGGCATCGCACCGTAAGGTTAATTTTATAATTGTTTGGCACTAAATCCTCAGCAATCAACTCACTAGCCTCGTCTTGGGCTGAGACAAAAATCCCCAAACTTGTTTTGCCAAATAGTTAAGCGCTAACAGAGAAATGATGAGGGAACTATTTATCGCGTATGTGATTCGGTTTAGTAACCTTGCTCCAAATGTTCCGATGTTGGGAAGAATGACGTTACACTTACACCGCTTTGTGGTACACTTCTCTCGAAGAGAAGTATTATATACTTCTGGTGTTATTTAATTAGAGTTGTTGTTGAAAACTTTCCGTGGTAATAGCTTTTTAGCTTTGACTGTGAAAAACTAACCTAGCTGTGATAGTGTGTTTGCAGTTTGTTTAAATTATGGTTGAAAATAGCGAGTATCAAATAAAATTCTTCGAGTAAGCGCGTACGCGTAACAATTTAATGTACCCCAATCATTGGACCATCTCGTACCTTACCTTAGCGGGTTAGAAAAGATGATATTCTACGTTAGCACACAGGGCCGGATTAAAGGGGGCCGAGGGGGCACTGGCCCCCGGACGCAAGGCTTGTTGAGGGCGCATTGAGTTCCCCATCCAACCATACTAAAAACTTGAGGATCGAGTAAACAGGGGCCTATTTATTGAGGAAAGTGTTCACTAACATAGCCCTCCATAGGAATGGCATTACACTCAACTTTTAGAGGCTCATAACTCTGGTTCTACTAGAGATAGAGGATGTTATACTGCTATTTGCCCTCATCTAACTATACTAAAAACTTGGGGATCGAGTAAACAGGGGCCTAGTTATTGAGGAAAGTGTTCACTAACATAGCCCCTCCATAGGAATGGCATTACACTCAACTTCGGAGGTTCAAAACTCTGGTTCTATAGAGGTAGAGAGATGTCCTAAGAGTATGTATTAAAGGGGGTACAGGCCTACGGGTGCAAGGCTTGTTGGGGGCGCGTTGAGTTAAACTATTTCCCCTTAGATACATTTTTTCCGACTTAAGAGGGCGCACATTATCTCGACCCCCGGGTGCAAAATTGCTTAAAGCACAAATGAAATGAACACGCCTTCGCCAACATCAACTTACCCCAAGTTAAACACCTCCATAAGTTCTTTGTTTTTGAATAGGTGTTTCGCTACCATTACTGTCATAGTGTCACTTTTTTCGTCGTCAACTCCGATTTGAATGCGAGAAACATCCGCCAAATTACAAGGATGACCATCCTGGTCACAATTTTTCGTTTTGATCGACTGCAAATCGTAACCTAAAACTCGGTTGAAATATTCCCGATGAATTACGAGGGCCTTTTTGTCACGCTTGCTCGCCAATTTATCAATAAAGTCTTCTTTTATCATGTCCTCCACCAAGTCGACAAACAATTGGTTATCATGGATTTTGTTGTAAAGTTTTTTCATATGATTACTTTGATTTCTCTACACAGAAAAAGCAAATGTAAATATCTAAAACCAAGGAAATGGTGGAAATTCTACAATATAGTGTTGATAGATAGAAGGTGCAAATGTTACTACGGAGATCTTAGACTCGAGCAGATTGCTCGGGCCATTTTGGTTTAGTGATAATCTAAAATCTCCTAATTGGTAGCTGACACATAAAACATAAACAGAAGAACTAATATGGGTGGCTGACAGAGAGTATACCGAACTTTGTCTATCTCCGTTTTGGGCTTTTGAGACGTTTGCAGCGATAAAAACTTTTGTTTCTCAGTGGTTATATAGAGCAAACCTGGTAAATGTGAAAATATTTTCCTACGTTCCAGCTTTCTCTTACCATATCGTCGTTGAGGGGAGAGATTTTAAAATATTAAATGATTGATACTTGCCATGAAAGTGATATATCGATACACCATGGCATTTGTCATTACGTATGGTTTGATATCATCGTGATTCACGAGGTCTTTTATAGACGATATTGTATCGTACGTCTTGATTGAGAACTCTGATTTGAGGTTGCTGGACAGTTCAATGAAAATGACGAGGACACTTAAAAGCCACGACATGCATACTATCCTTGCCGACAGAATCCTTGGCGGATTGGGATAAGCTTAATAAAAATATTTATACTTAGACAAGGCTTACTAGATATAAATGTTTGCCTAGTCTATTTCGAGAGATAACCTGATTTATTTAATGGTTTCAAAAGTTATCTATTAGAACTGCATTTAGTATTGCCAAGAAGGAATTTACTATAAGAAGGCCTAAAAAGGCGTCCGGTGTGCGCGTGATAGTCGACAATCTACCCTCATGTGTGGGGGGAGGCTGTAAACCAAGGCGGGGCTTAACATTTTATCTTACTCTATGTTTTCCACCATCTCTTTTACCTTCTCGTTAAGCCTTTCTTTGGTTTTTGAAACTCACGAAATCATAAGTATAGTACAGTTGATTCGATTTTGAAACAATTATAGAACGAACGATTTTCACCTGGAGACACGTATTCAAAATCCATTAAGTTAGGTTTAAAACCTTTAACTAACTTGTTAATGGCAATTTAAAACCATTCCCTAACCGTTTCAGCACCGCTGGCAGCCTCCATTTTCTGTTTACTTTGCTCGAGGTTTGTTTTTCCTCTATTCGGAATACGTCAATCGCGTGTGTATGACCTATCCCCACGGGATCCAATAGGAAAGCGCAGAGCAATGACGGACACGAAAGGGATGGGGCTTACTTGTCCACTAACACCGGCGTAAGAGGAGAAGCGTAAAATCTAGTGACTTAGGCATTCTTATAGTAAATACATTCTTGGTATTGCCCAACTCTGCTCATAGTTAAACATAAGAAACCATATTTCTGCTGCTCTCGGATACTTACGCTCATAAAAGAATGTGAACACTGTGTCCCAAATGTTGTACAAAATATCCATTAGGAACGACCTATTCCTGGGACGACTTGCCGATACTTGTCGAGAAACCGTTAGAAAGACGGAAACAATGAAAGTTGAGAGAACGAAAAGAAGAGACACCTGAAAGTATTTTATAAATAATTGTTTAAGCTTGTCTTCGGTAGGCAAGAGAGGTTCAGCTAAGCTATAAAGGGATAGTCCAACAGCGTCGCTAGGGTTTGTAATTGGAGGGGGGGACGCTTAATCTGAGTAAACTAAAAATTGTACTATTTTATCATTCATCTCTACAAAGATGAAACTAACGAATCTATCAATATTTTTTACCTCTCCGAGTGACGTATGTCACGGAGAGGTTCTAATTTCGACGTTCTGTCTGTGTGTCTGTGTGTGTGTGTCAGTCTGTTGTTATTGACTTACACCCCAGGGGACCGCGTTCGCAGTTTTCAAGTCGGAGCAAACGTTTTCCCAAATTCCAGACCGGAAATTTGGAAAATTGTATTCCACTTACAATGCGTATTACTCCATTGTCTGTCTAACACCCATATCATCCGGTGTTTTGTCCATCCCACATGGACACCACTCTGTACTTCATAGCTTCTAAACACCACCATCATCATCTTGTCTTTTGTCCATCCCACATGGACACCAGTCTGTTCACACTGGCTTCTACTCCACCATCATCGTTAAGGTTAGGACATACGCGGCGATTGGCTAGGGTTACGAGAAACGTCTAGCCTCCCAATGGTGGGGCTTCCACCAAAGGTTCACGCAATTGCGGATTGTCTTATCCATACCTACGATTCGAATCCTTTATATACTACCTATTTGAGTAAGGCGACGCAACAGGCGTATGCTTCATTTCAATATTAGTCAAGTCTCTCAAGAATGTTTAATTGTTCTTTATCAAAACGATGTAACGTTCAATAAGGCGAACAACTAACAAAGAAAATATTAAATATTAAATATTAATTATATTTATTTTAATATTTAAAATAATCTTGTTTCTCAATTCAAAATTAATACGGAAAGAGTTAAAAAGCAGTCTATGTTTTTGTCTGTGTGTCCGTCCATTGTTACACTATTGCGTTGCGTTAGCAGTTTGCCTTGTGTTGAGGTGTAAAGAAATCCTACAGAACCCTTATATTCCCTTTTCCCATAATATAAAGTGAATATGTGGAAGTACTTTTCGTAATTACGATGCATTTAGTACTTTTGTAGCTCTGTTTCATTTTGATATTCCAAATAGGCCTTTACAGAAAGTTCTAAAGGAATTATGTGTACTTGTCCCATCTTGTAGTTCCAACTGAGTCAGTTCAGTTCAGCCAGTTTTGTGTTATAAAAACACGAACTGGAGGCAAGATTTGGAGAGATAAAGCAGACTGATAAAATGGTGGGCTTTTTTTAAAGCGTTTGTTCTTCGTTTGTGTTTCTCTACTTTGTGCCAGCAAATCTTATTCATATTATGCCGAACTATTCTAATGTTGATATTTGATACTCGTATGAATTTATAATGATTAGATCTAACGTAAAGTATATTTATTTGAGAATTTTGATCTAAGCCTTGGTTGTTGAGTTTAGTGACGTCACTTCCGAGAGAATTTGGTGACGTATGGCTGTTATAATGCGCAGGCGCGGCGGGACAAATCAACAAGGTGCGCAAGCCGTAAAAACTTTCTATAAAGGCCTATTGTTATTTGAAATGGCTGTTTATATATTACTTAAGTATACTACATCTGTATGTAGAATAATCCTTGGTTTAGAGATTTCATGAAGAAAATTAAGACCTAGATTCCGGCGGGTATATCTAGTATAATCTGCAATAGGCTTAGTGAAACAAAGAGTAAATTATTGAGGCCTGAGGTGAAAGATTTTATAATAGAAGAAAAGATCATGGTGGCAATTAGATTAGTAAAAGGGCTAATGGTAATATTTCGTAAATTTTTACTTCAAAAAAAAAAGAAATAATTCCATTTCTAGGTAAATAAGTTTGTAGTAGTAGACCTCTTGACTCGGAGAGGTAATAATTTGGTTTTACCAACTTGTTTATATATTGCTACAGGATTTTAGGGGGCTACGAGCAATTTTTGGTCGGGTTTAAGGAATATTTGGACGGGGCTAAGTTTGGAATTTGGATGGGGCTAAGTTTGAAATTTGGATGGGGGCTAAGTTTGGAATTTGGATGGGGCTAAGTTTGAAATTTGGATGGGGGCTATAGTGGCCTAGCGACGCCACGGGGGGAGATCAAAGTCAAGACGTGGAGAATACGTTTCAGTCTTTTAGAGTTATTTATATTTTCACACATTTCCTTTTTAGCCACATCGTTTGATGTACATCTAACGATGGGGGTATTAGTTTGACTTGGTCTGAAGAAGAAGAAGAAGAAGTAGAAGAAGAAGATGAAGAAGATGTATCGTTCGTCTTTTTTAAAGGGAGAGTGAAAAAGTGATTTTTGATTTTCAAAGGTGGGATTATGATTTGTCTATAATAGTGCAATGCGAATGTACAACGCACATGTTAAAGAACGCACTTAGAGTGAAAAGGGATAAATTGTGTCAAGGTGATATTTTTCATTAATTGGTGATTTTAAAGGGGAAAGGCTTATGATCCATCTCTATCAGTGCAATGCGGATGCAGTGTGAAAATATTAATGAAAAAACAGTAATATTTGTAGTCTTTTATGAACACACAAATTTATCATATTGCCTCACCTAAAACGAGAAATTTCATTCTCTCTTTAAAATTTTTCATACATCAAGCCTTGACTTTTCTAAGAATCCGAACTTTCTATACAATAAAAAGTTCGGGGTTTACACTAAGAAAGAACTCAAGTTGGGTGTTTTACCGAATTCTTTCTCTTTCAAACGCTTCTGTTCGTAAGTCCATGTTTTAAATTTATAAGATGCGATATGTATGCGTCCGCATAAGTCTATGTTGTCAACTCATCGAGAGGCTAAACTAAAACTATCAAATTTATAAGATGCGATAAGTGTGCGTTGGCATAAGTTTATGTTGTAAAGTTAAATGAGCGTTATGCGTTTGATCACTAAAATTGGTAATCACTATAATTAAACTTTCTCCTTCAAAAGGTTCAGGGCATGAGTCCATGTTAGAAATTTATAAGATTCGATAAGTGTGCATCGGCATAAGTCTATGTTGTAAACTCATCGAGGGGATAATCACTAAAACTATCTGTTCTTCTATTCGCCGCAATATTACGATTACAGCATAAGTAAATTTAGACGGATAATAATTTTATCACTGTTTAGGGTAGGGCATCGAGGGGCTATTCTGGGCTATTCACTCTGATTTTATGCACGGTAAATCATTTAAGCATTGTAAAAGATACCGCTATTCGCTCATTAGGGTAAGATATAGAGGGGTTATCCACTCATTAGGGTAGGGTATAGAGTAGCTATTCACTCCTACGATGTGGCTACTATTACGAGCCCTTGGGTCGCCTTGTTATATCTTGGTTTTTCACGTATTTAGGAGTAAATCGTTTGGATGAACAGATTTTCTGTTTTCAAGATTGCTAAATTTCAACCTTCAATCTCACAAGGACGGATGATAAAACTCTTCGCTTCAGGGATTTTCGCTTACGTATTTGTGGCAATAGCTTCTGAAAATGTTGCTTTTCGTAAGAATTTGTAACGCATTGCCTACTGTTTAAGAATTGGCTTGTTCTTTTTCGTTTTAGTTTAACAAAGTAATTCATCATTAATATCTTCAGAATAATATAGTTTAAATGAAACGTACACTAAGATTTTTGAACACTTCATTGCCAATGTGATCGCGATACTTTCAGTATTGTATCTATTGATAACCCACCGTGTTTTCCATTTTGAGAAGACTAAGTGAAGGTACAACTTTCAACGATGGTTCCGCAGTGACTATAACAGTTTCGCTGAATGAAAATATCTGAGTTGGGAAAGCTTCGTCACAACCGTATAATGTCAGTCCATCCACAGGAATGAAAAGCAAATCAATAAGGTTACCCTTTATTTTCAAATGTATTTATGTATTAATGTTTTATAAGTAGAGGCACGTGATGAAATAATGCTGGAATTATTTGTTACATACCTCTTGGCTCATGTTAGTGGAGCATTTGAAGCTTACAATGTCCTTGAATGGGACCCAGTCAAAATCAACTCTGCAGAAAAAGACGTGATTAAAACCATTTGTCCTCTGGTAAATAAAATCAGTATTAAGAGATTAAAATAATTGTAAGCAACAATGTACAACTGGACATTTAGGTTCATATCATAGCGGGATAATGGCAAAGATCGTAAGTTCGAAAAAAATAATTGACTTCACAACCGAAATATATATTTAATTTTTACGGCCCAATGAAGGGTTTCGGTTGAATGGGAATTATTAATTGAAGAATTAGCTTTTTAATTTTAACGTTTGGTTTCGAATTACCACACTACCGAGGTAGAGGTAAATAAGGCTTCCAATTGAGAGAATCGGGATAAGTCCCGTAGGAGATAATTGACATTGTCGTTAATATATAAGGGACTAGAAGTGAAGTGCTCTAGCATTGGTAATGGATCCTGGCACTAGTGAACAAATTTGAGGATTTTATGCCGCTTCCATCGCGCCTACCCTAGAGAGAAAAAAAATTGGTTGAGTTCCAAAAAATACCCCCTTCCCCTCAACCTACAGCGGCGGAACACAGACGCGGGTGCGTGAATCTAGTTCGGCCGTCTACCGCCGTGAGCGTCTCACGTTTTGGAGGGAAAATTCAGAAACCGCTACCAGAGGGCCAACCGTTGGTGTATTATAAAGAATATTCACTTTTGCCAAGTGAAGAGTTTGGTTACCTCAATATTTCTAGTCCCTTATCCTACTTCTGATGGTATTGGTATTGAAAATCATATCAATGTTATAGCATGAGTTAATAATATGTTAGGGAGCTAGCATATTACTAACTCATGGTTATAGTTATGATAAGTAATTGTAATATCGCTATATTTTTTCGTAGTACACCAGTTTAATATTAAATTTTACCAAAAAGACAAGTTAACTGCTTCTTTTGCAAGAATATTAAGAAACGTACTTGGTGTTGAACGATCGATCAATGTACTCCTTCATGGCGTTATAGAGGTTTACTGCTGGCTGTAACAATTCTGTCTCCTGTAATGAAATACCCAACTATTAAGAGAGAGGGAAATCCGCCTCAGCCATTCCAACACCTTTATTGATGTTTGGCATTTAATATTTTACGAGTATTCCACCTACCATAATTACACCTATTACGACCCTCGTTTTGTTGATGAACCTGTTGAATTAATTAGTATTTTCAAAATGGGGTTTTATTTGGTATTTCACAGTTTTTCGTCAAAATCTGTGATTAATTTTATGGAAATTAAAACCAGCCTTAGCAACTTTATTTTTTGAAAAATAAAGTTGCTATTGGAAGGATCTTGAAATTTTAACCACATATTAAGGGCCCGGATTTTACTTCAGTGGAATTGTTTCAAAACAGTAAACATAAAACGAAAAACGTTACAGTCAATTAAAAAGCCTTCCTTATACATGAGATCCAGTATCAAGTCTTAGCTCCCTTAGAATACGATGGGGCTTAAATTTTCAAACGAATACCAGACTAGATGTTATAGTGGCACAGATTTCTTAAACTAATTTTTCCTCGTCCGTTTTACTTAACGTTAATACTGACCATCGCGTGTAAGAGACAAATTGGTAAAAATTTACCTGTATTTGAAGTAAGTTGGTACCGCTTCAAACATTTTCATGCCAGACCAATGTGTCACAGCCATTACTGAGCCTTTCCGATTTCTTTAGTTAAATAAACAAAATGCTCGATGAACATGAGCAATTGGTATCAAAGGCCAAATATGCATTGGATTTCTTATCAAAAGTTAAAATTAACACGCAACAACATAAGCATTTTATAAACTATTCATATTTTAACTATCGTATCAGTCAAAATACTGTTGTCATATAGTTTGAACTCAAATTAATATAACGCTTTGTCAGTGACCAGCATGTGAAGATCAGCCTCACGAAAAATATGATCATTTATAGCCCAAGTAGCTCTAAAGATAATTTGATTTTGTTTATCAAATATATGAATTTAATTCCGAGATTAACCAAATTAAAACCGGTGTAAAATAGGAAAAGGTTTTGGAAAATCTTGCTCGTTACATTATTGAAACGCGGTTAGTTACATTATCGTGGTAAAACTTAATTTAAGTTGTTATTCGTAGTAATAGTGAATACCCAAATGGACCAAATTCCACAACGGCGACAGATGAAGCCCGAAATAAAGCTGCCGAGAGATAAAAGCAATTAGCTGTTCACATAACAATGTTAAAACACTAATATTGATAAATTTCTCCTTGACATAGGTCTAGTCTATTTTCAGTTTCGTAATAGAAACAGTTCCATTAAGCTCCTTTGGCCACACCTCTGTTAGATATAATTAAATAATACAACTTCTGCTGTACTAGCATTGAGTTATAGAAAAAAGTCTAACACGGCAGGTAGACGGGGAAAATTATACATAATTTGGGATATCAACAGCAGAAACAGGTGGTTAATTGTTCTATCGAAACTAAGGTTATGTTTCGTATCAAATAACATGCCGCTACCAGCCCCGACATTGATCGAAAGTAAAGCTCATTATATAGAAAAATAGGTCTGTGAGCCACTGTTAAAACCAATTATTCTTTCAAATTTAAGAGCAGCTAGATTGAGTTTTCTTTTTTCCGAAAACTGAGCACAATTTGCTTACTTTTAAAATTTAATATTGTTTATTTATACGTCTTTTCCTTGTCTGTAACATTTACTCTCACTAAACTATAATTGAATTTGGAACACAACCTATCCCAACCACCAAATTTTAGGGCTATATTTTATTGCAAAAAACTTCCTTATAAGAGTAGACGTGATTTACGAGAGAATCTATGCCATCTCATTCAAATTATGTATCGTTATTTATGCGAAACCTTCAGATAAGCGGTTCCCGTATGAATGATCCTCAATACCGCTGTTCCCTAAATAACGGTTTCCCGAAAACGCAGTCTTTTCTTGCTCAACCTTTGACCCGTTTTCTTTTCAAATTTTATTTCTAAAGGTTTTTAAGAGGTTGGTAAAGCCCAATATATATTTAAATTATGTTTGTTTGGTCGAATTTTTCTACAACAATCTTTTGTGCATATTTTATTAGTGATAATTCAACTTTAGTATGGGCAAAGGTTAAAAATCAGCCTAGCAAGCTACGAATAAAACTTTTATGTTGCTTGAATAATTTAGTATTTAAATTTTACACATGTACACTCTAAGAAAATGGAGTGTGCTTTAACACCTTAAAAAGTAGTTTATATGGGTCCAAATTTGACACGGTTACAGGTGTTGATTTACACCCCTGAAAGGGTTTAATAACACTTATTTGAGCAATTGGTGTCAAAGATAAGAATAAAATGGTGCAACAGAGGTGTAGTTTAACACCTTTTAAACTCTTATATCGAACTAAAAGTTAATTTTTTACTCTCATATGAGTGTTGTGCAATTCCTTGAAAGGTGTGGCATAGCACCTTTCCGAGTTTAAATAATGCTTTTAAGAGTGTCGCATAACACCTTTCAGAGTGTCGCTTGACACCTTTTCTAGAGTCACATGACACCTTTCAGAGTGTCTGATGACACCTTTTAGAGAGATAGTTTTTATGGCAAATAGCTCTATATTCATAGCAATGTTCCACCTTGAGAGAACTTAAGAGGACAGTTCTAACATGCAGAGCTATACCCCTTTAAGCAAGGGTAGTTCTCTCATGCAATGGTAACTGCGTAAAAACTTGGCCACTTGATCGACTTAAAATCCAACGTGAAACTGCATAATAAGTTGGTCATTTTCACTGACTAAATAACTTCTGAAAAGGCAGAAAGTTTTAAATCAGTACAAATTCATCGGCTATTAAATTGGTTTTGGAGGAAATAATATCATAGCAGTAGATAAAGACGTACTCGTTAAATTTAATAATCTCTTTTCACGAAGAGTTTATCGAGCACCAGAAACGCGTTGGACCTAATCTACTCTACAATATTAAAAAAAAATAAATCCGTTTAGTACTCTAAATTTTCTCAAAATAAACATAAGACATGTCACAAAAACATGTGTCTCACATATTTACCTCTCAAGCTGGCGTTTATAGTCGCCCTACTGTGAGGCCAGTACCTAACCTACTCTCGATTTTTAGTGTCACACAATACTTTTAAGAGTATCGCATAACACTTTCAAGAGTGCAATAGCATTTCTAGGGTTTAAAATTGGGGGGGGGGGAGGGGCTTAATATTATTATTCGTATATTAAAGATAAACAAACTTTTATTGATAAAGAGTACGGAACCGAGTTATTGACTATGAGACAATTGTGGATGAAAGAATTTCACTCGTTATTTGTAAGTTTCGTTGTTTTCGTTTGCTTTTAGTCCTCACTACTATTTGATACTGAAATTCATCTCTACAAAGATGAAACTTAACGAACTTTTTATTATAATTTTTATACACTATATTGCTACAGAATTTTAGGAGGCTACTAGCAATTTTTGGTATAGTTTACGGATTATTTTGAGGGTCCTAACTTTGAAATTTGGGGGCGCTATAGCCCCCATAAAAGGCCTAGTGACGCCACTGCAAGAGTGTCGCCTAACGCTTTTAAGAGTGTCATCTAACACGATTCAGAGTGTCGCCTAACACGTTTAGCTGTGTTTTACGAATGTACAATACCGCCTGATTACCAATTTCCTTTTTAATTTTATTTAAAGGATAAAAATATATTCTTTCATGAATATCATCTTTAAACAAATGTTTAGAAATTAACTTTTTCAATAATTTTTTACTGTTCGGATTGACTTTAATATTAAAACATTAATGAAAATGAAAGACCTTATTTAAGAAACCCGCAGTATTATAATTTTTCATGTTTAATTTCGAACGGTGTTTTAATAGTGTTATTTTACACCGAATTTACACTTTAAATTGGCCCCTAAAAACTCACGGTAAAAAAACTCTCTTTTGGGTGTTTTTACGGTGTTTACACCGTTTTAACACGTTTTTTACACTTCCATTTCTTAGAGTGTAGTTGCTAATCAATTAATACCAAATTGCATCTTGAGGTGACATTTTGGTTACCTATTTGGTACATTTTTGTTTGAAGTAAGACAATTATTATAATGAATTTTGGACGCTGAGCAAGATGAAATGGCTCATGAAATGGTCTTCCTTGGAAGAATCTGCATTCCCTCCACGCTGTTGCGACTTCATTAGATTCATTGCCCACTGCTGGAGAGCCTAGTTTAAAGATCTGCAGTTCGTTCGTTTCTGAGTTTCTAAATTTCTAAAGGTGTTTCTGTCTTCTCGGGCTATATTAGAAAATGGCGGATTTGTTGTTTCATGAATGCTGCTATTTAAATAGGTTACAGAATTCATCACTAACTACTTTCATTTAATTTTTTTGCACTAAAAATCCACAGAGATTTATTTTTAACACCGATGTTCATCATTAAAATTTAAAATTATCCGTAGCGAAGCGTGACAACTTGCTAATTTATTACGTATGTGCCTTATATGTTATGATTAAAAGTGGAAAATCACTAGTCACACCAACTGACCTGACGTGAGTCACGTCGCGTTCATCTTTATGATATGCGAGTGCCCTGAACCTTAAAAACAAGTCACCTTAACACCTACTAAATTTGCAAAAAAGACTGTTTGAAATCCAAACATTAAAATGTTGATTGATCCTTTTTTATAACATTTGATGTTAGTATATTAATAAGAGCTGTTGTAGTAAAGTTCGGCAAACTAACGAAAAACTTCAAAAATAAATCACCCCGTTTCGTCTTGCCCATTTTGTCTGACGAGGACGACGTTTATACGCGGAAAGAGCTGACGTTTCATGATGCCTCGAAATGAGTGGATCTGTAGTGAGCTTTAAGCTAGATTCCCACTTTACCGAAAAATACCGAAGGAAATCACGCAGTCGACGGTAAAAATTTTAAGATACGTACGCCGGTCTCCGGCGGTAGAAAGTTCACATTACGAACGAATTTCCAGTTTGGCGGTAGAATCAGAGAGAATTTATAATAGGGAGTGGAAACTGAGGAATATTATGTAGCTCAAGAATCACGTGATCAACAAAACTGGCCAGGTCTATTTCCGGTATAATGTTTTGTGGCCCCTCCCTCTAGGGTGGTTCTAGAATATTGCGGGAGGGCCTCTAGAGGAGATGGACACTACCTTTTTAGGGAAAGGGGAACGTCCGACTTAAAATAACTCCAAATGGCGCCAGTCGCACTCGAAATCGCGAACCCTTATTGGGTAATTGTACAACCAATAGTGAGTGAGGGCAAACTTTGCAATTAAAGGAGTGGCATATGACCGGAAATTTACCTGGCCAGTTTTAGCGTCTCAGCCTACTTGTTTGATCTACATTGTATTTAGCACTGTCAAGGGCAAGAGCTTCCACTCCCTATTATAAATTCTCTCTGGTAGAATATTTTTGACGCGTGACGGATGGGAGTGCTTTTTGGAGGGCGAAAACTGATACATCTATTTTCCATCAGGTACCATTTTTTCCCAAAAACCGAGATCAACTACTTATAACAGCTAATATGAAGCACAATATATGAACGTGGGCTATCAATCGATCCCGCGTACGCATGCGCTCTTGAAAGGCATGACATCGTTAATTAATTTCATTGGCTGGGAACCCAGCGTAACGACGAACACGACCTACAAAATACGCCAGATCGGCGTCAAAAAATAAAAAATCGGTTGAACCCCTTTCTGCCGGGTTTACGTCCTGTTTTCAGTCGAGTGGGAATCTAGCTTTAGAGTAAAGGTTTAAGAAATAGACTGGTACCAATCATACCACCGACGATCATCACTAGATCCGTAGCAGAGCGTAAGTTTGCTAATTTATTACGTCTGTGCACGATTTATTTTGTTTTGTTTAAACTTGAAAATTCACTATTAACAACGCCAAAAGCCTCAAGTGAGTGACGTAACGTTCATCTGGTTTATATGCGCACGCGTTGTAAACTTAAGAGCAAGTCCCCTCAAAAACAGATACATTTTGAGAAAGTCCTATTCGAAGTCCGCATCTTAACTGTAAGCACCAGTTTTATAAATTGAGTTATTATATCAAGGATAATCATTGAATGGTCCCGCGAATTGACGAGTATCTTCAAAAATAAAATACCGCGTTTCGTCGTGCCCTAAGTGGCCGACGACGATGCTGACGCGGGAAAACTCCTCGGGACGCTTCGAAACGGGTTGATCTGTAGTGAGCTTTACAGTAAAGATTTACGCAGTAGACTGCAACTTCCAAAAGAAACACTAATCCAGAGAATAAAGACATGTATATGAGAAGCAAAAATATGCCATAAGTGTCAGACAGTGTCTGGGCCTCGAATGATTCCAGGGGTGGTTTCCAAGTGATGAATTCCAAATTGAAGGCATTTTCGAACTCGTAAAAATCGGCGCATTTCGTTTCGAAGAGAACAAGGATCCTGAAAACGAAATCTAGCATTAAAGGGGCGAACTGAAATAAAAGGGCTTTACAATTATGTCAGACTGATATTGAACGCCCAGCACAAATCGCTTTAGCTAGGAAACGGCAATTTTGCAGGGCCTTTATGGCCGTCGAGATTGTTTGCGGGCCCAAGGGAAAAATGAAGAAATCGCGGGCCATCCATTGAGACACCCCTACAGATGGCCCGGGCCACGATAAAACTGACCGAATTGACCTTATATCTCGACGGCCCTGAGGGACGTAATACTTATGTAGTAGGTATCATTATAAGAAAGATTTTTTAGAATCCGCAATCAAAGGTTCTTTCTCCTGACGCCCAGCCCAAACCGCTTGCCCTAGAAGGCTGAAAATTTGCAGGAACGTTACTCATTCGTAGTAGGCGCGTACTAAGAAAGATTTTTCCAGTCCGCCGCCATCTTTAAAAATGGCGCCCAGAAATGTGAAAAAAATTCTCTATTCAACAAAGTCCGCGTTTCAACCGATTACACAAATATTTAGTACACTGGTTTCCTTTAACCTATAGACGGGCTGAATGGTCTTTTGGGTTCGATTTGTTTCCATCTTTTTAAATGGCGGCCAAAAACTTAAAAGCCCTTCTTTATGGAATAATGTCCGCGTGAAAAGTAATAAAAAATGTCCCGACGGGCTGACGGGCAACGCCGAGTGTCTTCGCTCCTAGGGTGCTACAAAAATATTAGTCATCAGTAAAATCTACCCTTTCTTTATAACATTTTGATGGAAGTTCTTATTACACGCGAGCGACGCCGCGGGTAACAGCTAGTCAGTGTATAAAGCCATAGAAATGCGTGATTTACAAGCTTTTCAAAGGGACTGACAAGGTCACCGAATCATTTTCTTCTTCAATCCGACCAAACTTTATATTAAGCCTTAGCTTGTCATGATGACGTGTGATTTTTGAAAGGTGATATACTTACCCCAAGTTTATCAGCTCCATAGCCTTTTTGTTCATGTATACGTGTTTCGCTACCATTATTGTCATAGTGTCCCTTTTTTCGTTGTCAACTCCAATTTGAATCCGAGAAACATTCGCCAAATTACATGGATGACCATCAGTGTTACAATCTTTCGTTTTTATCATCTGCAAATTGTAACCTAAAACCCGATTGAGATATTCCCGGTGAATTACCAAGGCCTGCTTCTCTTGCCTTCTTGCTAGTTTTTCAACGAAATCTTCATCAATCATGTCATCAAAATTGAAAAACCAATCATTGCCTTGAATTTTTTGGTAAAGTTTATTCATATGATCACTTTGATTTCTCTAGAATGAAATTCAAAGTGAAGGTAAATATGTACAACCAGTCAAGAGAAATTTAGAAAATTCTACACTTGATTATTTATAGAGGTCCTTGAAAGGCTCATCATGCTATAGAACCAGGAATGTATGGAGGGGTTGGAATGGCTAAGGTCAAATCCTAATCGGCGTGAAATGATCTTGGAAACAACTGGTGTGGCTTAATTTACGCTAGTGACGTCATAGCCTGACGTAAAAATCGTATTTACCAGTTAAATTATTTTCATTCATTCATTGGCTGCCAAAAAAACTTATTTGCTATTATTCTCCACCCTCTACCCTAGGTTCTCTGCCTAGGCTGAGAGAATCGAATATGAACGCGAACGGCGGCGAATCAGCGCATTTAACTTTAAAAAGTCTAAAAGGTCACTTCTGCCATGCCTTTTTTAACGAGTCATGACATTTTTCGCCTTCGGTAGAAAGCTAAACAGACGTAGGGGGAGGAGCTACACTTCTCACAAAAAAAAAGACTCTCCTCATGTTTCCACCATCAAGGGTACAAGGAAAGCCAAGAACCTATTTCCAAAAACTTCCAAATGATGGTATGTACGACTGTGAGTGACTATATTATACTCGCATATAAAGCTACTTTTGCTTAAGTGGTAATCTAAAATATAATTATACCCGATACAACGCGTCAAATATAAAAACAAATAGAAACTTTCTCAAATATAATATTCGAAATAGCGTTTCTTTGTTTATATGTTTGATCTTTAGGCACAGTCACAATTTGCCATTAAATTTTACGAAACTGTTAATATCAGTAACAGTAGAGGTTTTAGGAGTGGCTTGGTTAAGTTTTTCTCAACCTTCGGACTAAAATTTTAAGCCCGTTTTACGGAATTCGAATATTTCACACCATTGAACCAAAAGACTATTTAGTGTTAAGTGTCACTTCGGCTGCAAACTTCAGAGTTGCAACTGCTTTAAAAACACCCGAGTAGCTTTGTTTCACTTAACGTGCAGGCATGAAAACGGTGTCATGATGTTTTAGCGAACACAATGACGAATTATACAAATGCATTTACTACATAATATCAAAGGGAAACTAAAATAACTAAATGATACTCGCCATGAAGGTGATATATCGATACAACATTGCATTTCTCATTACGTGTGGATTGGTATCATCGTGATTCACTAGGTCTTTAATCGATGATATGGTATTGTACGTCTTGATAGAGAACTCTGACTTGAGGTTGCTGGACAGTTCAATGATAATGATGAGGACACTTACAAGCCAAGACACGCATACTATCCTCGCTGACAGAATTCTTGACGGATTCGGATAAGCTATATAAAAAACACACCTCCTAGGACTAGGCTTACTAGATTCAAGTTTTTCCTTAGCCTACTAATTCGAGGCATAACCAGATTTATTTCATATTAATGACTAACATAAACACAAATGGTTAAGAGTGTGAAGTAATATTTAGTTTGCTTTCGAAGAGTAATACTTACGCTCATAAAAGAATGTGAACACAGTGTCCCAAAAGTTGTGGAAAATGTCCATTAGGAACGACCTATTCCTTGGACGAGTTGCCGATACTTGTCGAGAAACCGTTAGAAAGAGGGAAACTACGAAACTTGAAAAAACGAAAAGGAAAGACACCTGAAATACATACATAAATTTTCAAAGTAAAAAATTATGTCTATATCTGGTAGCAGGGATGGATGTAATTTTAGAAGTAGGAATGGAGAACGGTTAGTATTTACTTCAATCCGACTCATAGCCCAGTCTGCATAGTGAAACATTCAGGAAATACCTTGGAACGATTTTGAAATTCAAATTAGGTTGTGATTTTATGAGTAATTTGAAATATGCACGTCCGACCATCCGCGTAACACCCTACCTTTGCCAACGAAATTTCTGTTGCACGATCTACATCTCGCGCCACGATTGTCACATCGGGAGCAAAATTTTTTTTATCAAATCTCGCACTAAATTTCAATCGGCTAGGAGCGTGCCACGGAATTTTTGTTAACGAGAAGGCTGGGCATTACGCGGTTTGTCTGAGGTGATATTTTCAAATTATCCATAAAATCTCAACCTCATCTAAGTTTTAAAATCTTTTGGAGACATTTCCTGCATGGATTCTTCACTAAGAGAATCGATAAAAAATCACTTGATATTTCATTTCACCCTCCCTTTAATGGGACAGTATATTAAAGTAAAAATATTGAAGCTTTTGTCTCCATTTGTCTCGAAAACTGAATAATCACCGTGTTTTCCATCTTGAGAAGGCTGAGCGAAGGTACAACTTTTAATGATGGCTCAGCTGTAACTATAACAGTTTCGCTGAATGAAAATATCTGTGATGGGAAAGCGTCGTCACAACCATATAATGTTAGTCCATCCACAGGAACGAAAAGAAAATCAATAATGTTTCCCTTTATTTTCAAATGAGTTGTTAGTTTTATTGTTCTAAACATTATAAGCACGTAATGAACAATATATTGGAATTATTTGTTACATACCTCTTGGCTCATGTTAGTGGAGCATTTGAAGTGGACAATATTTTCGAACGGAACCCAGTCAAATGTTACACTGCAAAAAAGTTATGTTATTCACACTTAAATGTTCTTTGGTACCAAGTCAATATTAAAACTTTTCAACGAAACAGGGATAGATGTAATTTTACAAGCAGGAATGGAGAACAGAGCAATCTGGGCGCGTCAAAGTCCTGGACCCCATTCCCCGGGACGGGGGTATGAAAGAAGAGGTGGGTCATAGCGACAGAGGTAAAAAGAAACCACGTATTTCTCGCCGTCCCCGTCAGCAACATCATCAAAACCTAGTTTCAGTGAGCCAATAAGATAGTTTTAAATTTTCGTTTCGTGTTGGAGGGAGGGTCTCTATACTGGGCTATGAGTCGGACTGAAGTAAATACTAACCGTTCTCCATTCCTGCTTCTAAAATTACATCAATCAATGAACGAAATAAAGAATAATGAGCAAGAATAATAAGGCAATGAATAGTAATATCATAAATATGATTAGTTATTGTAATTTTTCTGTATTTACCCCAATACTATATGTAAAATTAAAATGGACCTAAAAACTTTAGATAGATATTGCTTCATTTTGAACAAGTTAAACACGGTGTCCCGAAAAAATGGTGGTAGAGCTGAGCAACTGTGGGTGATTTTGAGTTGAAAATGTTCTCTGACATTTGTGTTTCCGGTTCCGCGTTTTCGATGTCTGATTGAAGTGTTTTACGGGTGGATCCTTAAATTCCAGTAAGAAACTGAAAGACAATGCTATCTAATTGAAATCGCAAGGTTTAAAGTGAAAATCTACTGCAGAATTTTCGCACTTTTAATAAAGGTAAAATTTTCACGCAAAAACAATTTCGCCACATTATATAATAAACGTACGTCATTCAAAACTAACTTGAAAACGTCATAGAACATTTTCGACTCAAAAGCTCCCGTAGTAATTCGGTTATATCACCACTTTTGTATTATCGTACTTGATATTGAACCCTCGATCAATGTACTCCTTCATGGCGTTATATAGGTTTATTACTGGTTGCAAAAATTCAGTCTCCTGTAATAAAAATTTCAAGTCTATAATTCCTGTAGCTAAATGAAAAATATTTGAGAGCCTAGTTGGTGTGGTTTCCGCATGTATTTCAACCGAACATGGCAGTCTAGGACAGGAATGGGAGTACTTATACCAGAAGTATATAATGCTTCTCTTCGAGAGAAATGTACCACAAAGCGGGGTGAGTGTAACGTCATTCTTCCCAACATCGGAACACTTAGAGCAAGGTTACTAAACCGAATCACATACACGATAAATAGTTCCCTCATCATTACTCTATTAGCGTTTAAATATTTGGCAAGACGCGCTTGTGCATTTTTGTCCCACGTCAAGGCGAGATTTATGGGATGATTGCTGTGGATTTAGTGCCAAACAACTATAGAATTCACCTTACGGTGCTATGCCTATTTGTAGTTTGATGATCGGGAAAGTAAACTAAAAGGGTTAGCCTCTGAAGAATGACGTTACATAACTAAAGCATTAAGAGGATACAGAGTGTCATCCTTCTTCTATTATCCCCTTCTGCTTATACTCAGACCTAATTAAAGTAAGAGATCTGCGCTCAAAACTATATGTATTGGAGGGACTGTGTTATAAGCACTAAATACCCTATTCTTGGTAGTACCAAGCTTGCAAAGTACTATAGTTGATGGCAGAAAATGTTCTTATCAAATACTGCGCATATTTTCAGTATTTAAGAACTTCGCATATGATTAAGTAATTACAGGAATGAATACTGAGCTTAGGATGAGTTGGTTTTGGTAATATGTCTGGCGTGCCATATTTTACGAGATTGACGTCATAGACTGGCAGAGAAATATTGTCCTTTGCTACTTTTGGTACCATTGACTGGACAAAGTTTGCCTGACACCGGAGTCTTCTTTGGGTGGGAAACAAGGGATTATTTTAAAGTGGGCCTGTGGTCAGCGACGCGCCTTAAGTAGGATAAATAAATTAGTTCATGAATTTGGATTTTGGAACGTCTTCTGCTAAAGTTTAAGGGGTGAAAACTGTGGTGCACTTAGAGAACAACAACAAAGATCCACCATCCAAACAATAAATAATGAGACTTTGACCTGCAAATAATTAAATATAATATTTACAAAAAATTTTTGTTTTGTTCGGGGAAAACAGTGAGTGGCATAGGCCATTCCAACCTCTCCATTGATTCCTGATAAGAAAGAATTTACAAACTTGTAAACTTCTACTTACAGCAATTACTCCTATAACCGCATCGGTTTTGTTAATGAATCTGTAAAATGTATTAGTAAATACATTAATGAGGATAATTTCAATCAGAGGTTTATAATAGGCCAATACCATTGGACACAAACAAAAAGATATTTGTGTCCGTGCATGGTTACTTGTATGAAGCAAAGAGTGACACGTAACGGAATACAAAAATATGTTTGGGAAGAAAACATACACGTGATAAAATAGGAAGATGCTAAAATTAGTTTCTAGAGAAAAAATGGCTTAAAAAACCGTTTAAAGAAATTGGTTTTATAGAAAAACAAGGTGTCTAGACAAAGGCCAACTTGACATTGGGTATGATGATCTATTTGTACTTAATAGGTATAAGGCAAACTGCTGTAGGGTTAAGAATTGTTCAAAACTTTAGATTGACACTGCTATTTCCCTAAGTAACAGCCTCTATTTCTAAAACAGCAGCCGCTTTATCGGAAACAGCGGTTCTGAACAACTCCGCTTTTTTTTGGAATCGCGGTTGCTATTTCGGGAACTGCTGATACAACGTACACCAATCATAATCTACCTGTATTTCAAATATCGCGGTAGCTCTTCCAGGACTTCCATTTTTAGCTTAGGCCAATGTGTCACATCCACCGCAGCGATTTGTGATAAAACGATGGTATAATTTAAATTAGTTTAAAAATTAATGAGATTATAAGTTTGAATCCGCTTCGTTAAAACACTAGTGTTTATATGATGCGCCTTGACATGAGTAATAAATTTTTCGCATCGCAACGAAACCAGTTTAATTAAACTCTTTCTTTCGTCACACCTTAAAATATAGCTCCTGCCGTTTTATTATTGATTTTTATAAAAAAAGTCTCGTGTACTGCACAAAAGCGGAAATAAAGGAATATATTTTATGTGTATGCCATAAACAGAAACAGATGATGTGTTTTACAATCAAAGCTTAAAGTTCATGTTTCCGACTAAGTTACATGACGTTATAAGACCCAACATTGGACGAAATAACGAAGGCTTATTATACAGAAGAATAAGTCTATGAGCTACTCTTAAAACCGACAATCCTAGCAAAACCTTTCTCTTGTGAGATTAATTTTGCTCAATCACAATTTCTCGCGCATTTTCCTGTTGCTTAAGGTGCGCTACCACCAAATGTCCGAACGAAATCTCAGACGATATTTTAAAGCGCAAAAATTCCCAATAAATATTTTAGAGTATACTCTACGCCAAGGTTTATGGCAAGCGCATGGAATTCTTCAATCCACATGTAATTTTAAAAAATAATCATGAATTAAGCAATACCAGGGATAGATTTAATTTGAGAAGAAGGAATGGAGAATAGAGTTATGTGGGCGCGCGTCAAAGTCCCGGACCCCCTTTCACGGGACGGGGGGTATGAAAGAAGAGGCGGGTCATAGCGACAGAGGTAGAAAGAAATTACGTATTTTTCGCCGTCCCCGTCAGCAACATCATCAAAACGTAGTTTAAGTTGAGCCAATAAGATAATTTAAACCTTTCGTTACGTGTTGGAGGGAGGGGCTCTATACTGGGCTATGAGTCGGACTGAAGTAAATACTAAACCTCTCTTACCCTTACCTCTCTCAGCCTGTGAGAATTCAACCTATCCCGTAGGGATAAGAGGTTCTGTTTAGCAGACGCCACTAAACCAATGGCAGATGGCGCAGTAGTCCTCGTTTATAAGACTGATTAAATGCAAATTATTTTCTAATAAGAGATCATTTATTTTTTTTTTTTTAATATTTTCTCCTTTTATATTTAGAAAAGACCATTCTTTTAAGGCGTAATCATAAGTTTATAAGATATGTTCATATCTTATAAACTTATGGTGTAATGTTATGTTACCTGAATTTTCCTTTAAACCTACATCTCCATTTCTTCTTTGTTAGTTGATCCACTACGTTATTGTTTTTACCATTACTTTTTTATTTAAATCCATTATTAACTCAAAATCCAAAACCAATGAAAAAAAATCCATTAAAATTAACGACATTGGAAGGAAAGTTTCCCAAGTGTGATAGAACAAGATTTTAGTCAATGTTGGTTCATGTTTTGCCATAAAACAAATGAAGTTCAAATCCGTAACGTAAACAATAAAGCAGTTAGTGTTTATGAATAATTTTTTACTGAAAATTTTCTCGTGGAAAGCAAAAACATTCTGACCTAGATAAAAGTCCATATTTTTCTTGGCATTAAGTTCCAGGGTTGCTGATTTTTTTTAATTTTTCAAAAATATCAAAAAAATAGACTTTTTTGAAATAAATCGGATTTTTTTGATTTTCTGTTTTTATTGAACTACTAGTTAGTAAATAGCCATGGACTAGCCTGTGGAATAATTTAACATGATGTGTCTTTTATGAATATTTAAGGAGATATAATGTAATGCCGTTTTGAAATGATTAATTATTTTAGCAAATAAACTAATATTTTTATTTGGAAAAAAATAACGTTTGATACTCTATAGTCAAGTATCAAAAGGAGGGCCAATGGGGATCGCAGCAAGGTTGTACTCGTTTCTGTTGACGTTGTACTGGCTTTAAAGGATTTACTCCCATTTAACCCAAACCGTTTCTCCCAATTCCCATATCTCCCAATCCCATTTGACACAACACTATGTCTTTTCCCCCAATTTCTTTTCTCCCAATTCAGCATAAAACATATGTTAATAAATTCCAAGAGAATTTTTTGGCTTTATTAACAATGATATGTTTTACATATTCAGTTTAGTTTGAATTTCCATTTTATGATTTCTAGATATTCAAATGGAGTTTTTCTCCCCGCATCCAGTTCCCTTTTTAGTTCTTTTATTCTTTCCTCCTGAATCTTGTATTTTCTGTTTGGTGGTCGAACAGGTTTACCCCCCGTTTCACCCAATTTAAAACACCCAATTCCCAGTTCTCCTATTCCAATAAACCCAGTATTGCATACCCAAAAAGACTCAAATAGAGTAGAATTTGATGGCTTTATTTATTTATTTATTTTTTCATTTCATAAGGGATACACTTACTTGAAGTGTATAACCGCTCCAAAGAGGAAGAGACATCGTCCTAACCAAACCAAACCAAACCTAACCTAACATAACATAACAGTAATGTTTTGGAAAAGGCATATTATTTGAGAAGTCAATGAAGCTAAACGTCAATATTTTGGAAAAGGCGTACCATAGTTAAATGATTTATAAAACACGAACTTTCTCGTGGATCTAGCAGAAAAATATAATACATTTAGAATAACACTTCACATTAATTGGTAGGAAAATTATTTAACCTAACCTAACCTAACCTAACCTAACCTAACCTAACCTAACCTAACCTAACCTAACCTAACCTAACCTAACCTAACCTAACCTAACCTAACCTAACCTATTCGCATTAAAAATAATCAAAGTCGTTTTGAAAGCAACCCTTTGCAGCATAAAATATTAGACGAAACCATTCGATTGGGAGAAATGAGAATTGAATAGTTTGGGATAAAAATTCCGATTGGGAAATATAAGATTGGGAGAACTGGGAATCGGAAAGTTTGGGATAAAAATGTATTTTGGGAAACACATAATTGGGAGAAATGGGACCATACCCTTTAAAGCATGGTTTTAAACCATATGTATTGATAAGTAAGAAAATTCTCAGTGTTTTGTCCACTTGTATCTTCCTTTCAATATTGTATTAAAATATTATTATTATGTAAAATTTTCGGTAAGAAATTTTATATCTATCAAAAGTTAAAAATTGACATAGGGTAAATGTCGTTAGGAAGTAAATAAAACGCCAACCTTAATTCAAATTATCGCTGCTGTCATTGGTAAACAAAAAGTTTTAATTAGTAACCTAACATGAACCGTTACAAGCATTGATGCCAGTATTGACATTTTCATGATTGATTTACATAACATTTATAATAGATTTTAACAAGACTTTAAACTAGCCCGATATGAAAGTACCCTACTACTATGGTTTGAACCATAAGCTTATAAGTTTTGTTCCATAAGTTTGTCGGTGGTTACACAGCTTGTCATTAAGTGACGTAGATGAAACGTCGTAAAGCGACGTCTGGCTAGGCGCTGTCAAAGGCTTAGTACAGACTAAGTAGGAAGATGGACTGCGAAAGCTAGTGTTATCATAGATTTTCGTAAATCGACGCATGGCTAGGCGCTGTCAAAGGCTTAGTAATGCAGACTAAATAGGAAGATGGACTGCAAAACTGAGTGTTGTCAATTCTCGCGTCGTTCCCCAACTAGTTCTCAGTAAGTCTCTAGCATTTCGATGTTTAGCTAGTGCCATACTTATGAAACATAACTTACAAACTTATGATTGAACGTAGGAAAGTATTCAAAGAAGACTTTCTTATTGCAACGTATATGAAAAAAAATTATCTGGTATGTGAAAAAATAGTGCAATGACCTTAGCTATGATGCAGGTGAGTTATTTCGACCAACTTATTTTCTACTTCACGCCCATAATTCATTGTGGACGTATTACGATTATTCAAATTATTTGATCTTTTTTCTTCTTAAAATAAAATGAAGTAGCATAAGTGCGCTTTCGAAACATTCGAAAATTGCGATGAGTGACACTCCTAGCCATAATCCAAGTTGACCTCCCATTTGACTAAATAATTCAGAATCCTGCAATAAAATTCAGATATTTTGAGAGTTTAGCGGGAAATACTTCTGAGATTTCAATTTTACCTGATACATCGGTAGTTGTTCATAGGTGACACTTTCAAGGGTCTTGTAAAATATACGAACCTTGGCCCGATCACTTCTAATTTTTGGAAAGGTTTTGGAAAATTAAAACATTCTGACAGGGGTTACGTTCAGTAACCGTCAACGGTCTCAGCGCTGAACTCAATTTCGTACTTCATGTTTAGATTTCAATTAAATTTTAATGAAAGTTCATAAGCCATGAGATGTTGAATCTGCGCGATTGACGGTTCTTGAAATTTAAAATTTTTTCGTTAACTCTTAAACCTTTAGTTCGGCATTTTTTCATGGTTTGAAACCTTCAGTATTTTTACGTTTCATAGAGGAACTTATTTATTTATATTTTACTGTTTTGATGCTAAAAGGACATTACTACTTTTTTATGTATTTAATATGTATTCAAAACACGAAGACACTTTTATTGTTTTGAACATCTGTTTTAACTTTTAAAGCTACTGTGAATCCTCATTTGTTTCAAAGCTTAAGTTCAAGCGCCTTTGTGAAAATATATAGTTAAATCACATTGGAGAGAATGAAGGATCTAAAAGCGCTATGTTCGAACCTATGAAAAAAGTGATAATCAAATTCGAAGCGTTACCACGTGGACTATTTAGGATGGGGAGTTTGGAAAACTTAGGAAAAATACAAATTTATGACCTTTAAATTGGAATTTATTGCATGGGCTGCATAAGAACGCGGAACCTAATGTTTAAGAAAGCTCAATAAAGTTTAGGTTCAGTTTCGCCATTTTTGGGCGGGTTTTAGTTCAGATAAGTAGTTACTAGCGGGTTTGGGCTGGACTCCCATCGCTAGTGAGCTGGGATCCATTTTTTGAATAAATGCTTAAAAATACGAACCAGCATATATAAACTTATTAAACAAGTTTTTTAAAGTGGCAACAACGCCAATTGACAAAGACTGAACAACGTATACTAAAAAAACGTTTAATAACTTAAGGTGTAGCCTTGCCAAAACAAACTCAATGAGCCGGGTTGTCTCGTTTAGGGTTACTGAACGTAGTCATTATATCTACTGTACATTGTGAAAAAAGAGTAAAACTAAGTTCGCAATTAACTAAAAATATATACCGGAACCTTTAACGTTAACGCAAAAAATAACTTGCATATACCTAAACTCCGCATTTTCCTTTGACGCCTCTCTTTGAACTCGAATACGATTCGATCTTCTTTTCCTTAGATACTCCTGTTGAATGACTTGTAAATTTTCTTCGAATTGTTGAATAAAGGATGAGTTTTCCACATTTGGACTTTGAAGGTCATCAATGTCACCAGCGTCTTCGTTAGTATCTCCTATGGGAACCCCAGCGTCTTCCTCGTCTTCATACTGGCTAGCATCTTCTCTCGAGCGTTCTCTGCTTGGATATGGCTCCAAAATAGAATCATCTGCAGTGGTCGCTTCTTGT
Source organism: Phalangium opilio (assembly GCA_019434445.1). Classification (NCBI taxonomy): domain Eukaryota; kingdom Metazoa; phylum Arthropoda; class Arachnida; order Opiliones; family Phalangiidae; genus Phalangium; species Phalangium opilio. Next base: position 74,999 of record JAEQBA010002763.1, read on the forward strand.
TCACTGGTGGCATCAACCTTCAATATGAAATGGACCATTCCATTAATTCGTACAGATATGCCACAAACACGAAAGGGGAGGGCTAGAGAGTAGTACGCCAGTATGAGCTACAAAGATGGCGGCCACTGTTAAGGCGGGGGAGCCTAGTTTCTACGTTTTCTCTCTTTTTTGGGGGAGGAATACCTGTCAATCTTTGATTGATTTTGTATGCTTAAAGGATTTTTGGTAGGAGTAAATTTATAAAGACCATAATATAATGTAAAAAGTTATTTTCTTTAAAAGTTCTAATATTAAAGATAAGTTCTCAATTTGTAGGCTTATAAATGAAGAAGTGAAAAAAATGAAGACCATAATATAAAGTGAAAAGTTATTTATTTTCTTTAAAAGTATAGGTTTTAATATTAAAGATACATTTTCAATTTTCATATTAAAATGTATTTGATTAATTCTAAAATAATTTCGTCTATCTTCGTAAGGAAGAAGATAAATTTTAATATTATTTTTAAATCTTACGCAAGGCATCAAGTCGTTCTTTGATATACAAAGCGTTAAGTTGTTTTCTAGCGTAGAGTTTTAGGACTAGTCTTTCGAGATCTTTAGTTTTAACTTTAAAGGTATGATAAAGTTCTTCAGTGTTTTCCATGGGTTTTTCGGGTGTTTTTTCCTCGGTCTTGATTTCGTTATTTATATTTTTGGTGTATGTTTCTGTTTCATCAAAACTGAAGGGTATATTTTTTGTTTGCCCACCTCTAATAAAGTTGCATTTGGGGAAATGTTTTAAATGTTCTTCGTAAGGATTATCATCGGGTTTCCATGCTAATAATATTCCATCGCATTCGAAGCACTGTACTAGATCGTCGGTATGTAATGAATAAAATCCCGCTCTGCTTAAAGTTTTTATATAGTTTCCGACTTGAGGCCAGGAGTAAAAAGTACGATATCTCTGCAGCTCCGAGTTCATGATGAGGAATGAAAATGATTATGGGAATATCCAACTTATACATCTGCCAAACATTTCCCCCCCCTTTTCTTTACCTCCCCTCTCACATTCCAAGCATTACCCCCCCCCCACATTCCTTAATATATGAAATAAAAGAACACAGTATTAAAAAAAAGGTGACACATTTATTTTTTAAAGATGCGAAAGAAATTACAAAGAGTATTTTTTAACAAAAGGATTAAGTTATTCTTTACGGGCGCGTTTCAACATGTTTGTAACAATGATGTCATTTTTCAAACCATCTCGTCCAAACTGCTTCATGAATGATTTGTGGCTCTTTCTTTTTGTTCTTTGTATTATATAAGCAATACAGTATAGTCCGCATGTCGAACCTGACAAGTTTTGTAGTCTTCTTTTGTTAAACGACCATTTTCTAGAATTTCTTTTAACAAATTCTTTAATCGAGGGGAGAAAGTTCCCTAAAGCCAATGAGTCAAAATAATAACCACGTCTCTTGCCATCAAAGTAGACGCTGACCCAGTGAGATCCGTCATTATAGTGATTGTCTAAATTTATTATAATGGACGAAGGAAACTTGTCAATTTCTGTGGGTAATAAATCACTTGGATAAACCCCCATGAAATGCGGCGTGAATCTTAGAAATCGTGTTATCTGTTCGGCATTCATTATATCTCTTAACAAACGATTGACACGTTTCTATTTTTATCTATTTGTAACAAAGCCTGGAATTCGGATAGTACGATGCAGCTTAGTGTAGTGGGCGTGGGTTTTTCAAAACCCAATTCTAATCTTAACTGTCCCTGCTTCGTAGGACTCCAATGATCGGAATGACTCGCGCTACCGTCAGGTGTCAGGTCTAAACAGTATATGGCGTAGCCCGAGGCAAAGTCATCCATAGAGATATTGTTCCCCTTGTCGTTGTAGTGACTGTTTGACCCCGAAAATAAAGTGTAGTAGCTTCGGACAAATTGCTTTTTACTGTAGTGGGGTTTTAAGGCTTTCGAGGGGTATTGTTCAGAATTGATGAATGCTGCTAGATGATTGACATTCCAATGTCCAAAGTCAAAGGGGTTACTATCCAACGTTCCATTGTAAGAGGTGTGTTTTACAATAGCGATTGTAACCCGTGAAGGCTGGGTACCTAGATAGATGTTTCCGATTGATGTGTTTAAGATATTTGGCGCAATTGTGAATATTTTAGTTTCCGTTCTAGTGTAACTATATTGGGCGGCTTTAATGCTTAAAGCTTGTTCGTGAGCAAATAGAATTTTAGGAGCTAATTGAAGCTTTAAGACGTATAATACGGCTTCAACGATTACGGGTTTATAACCATTGCCTGACGCGTTAAGTTTACCCATAAGACAAAAACTAGCTTTGCTTCTATGTAATTTTAATTTCATAGAAACGCCGTTTATCAGGTATCGGGGGATATTGAACATATCTACGTAAAGGCTGGAATACATTTCAATTTCCTCGGATAATGCTGCGAGTTTCTGGCGTTTAACAAAACCCATATTTTCTGTAAGCGAATCCATGCTTCCGCCTGTATCCTTGTAAAACAAGGAGGCACCCAAATGGGATTCTTTAGCTGCCGGACCGTATGACGTCAGGGCCGAGAGCAAAGCAGTGTACGCGTAGTTACTAGCAGCTGGTGTTGTTGCGCAATCGCCCAACTCCAAATCGACACGCTCAAATTGACTATGCTGAAAATTATTTACGGGTCCAACTGCGTCAGTAGCTGTTAAAGCAGTTCCATCTTCATTTACAATTTTAGTTCTGGTGTACAGCATTGTTAAGGCTGTATCCACGTATTCGCTACCGCTAGACGTTACTTCAAATTCGATAGGTTGGTCGCCTTTCAAAGATGTCAAAGGTTGATAAGGAACCCATTTGGAATTTTCGATGGCTGTTTGAAGGGGAGGGGGAGCGAAAATATCGAAACCCGTGCTGCAAGCTTCAGTCATTTTTAGGGAGAGAAAATATCACGAACCGTTTTGAATGAAAGTTTACGTTTATCTGATTTAAATTTGTTTGTGTTGTTTTGTTTTATAGATTTCTTTCTCTTTGGTGTTTTTTTCTTTTTAGCTAGTCTTTTCTTTGCAACCCCTCTACCGTATTGTTGTTGCACATCATCCAAAGTTTCGGTGAACCTTCTTTTAGCCGAAGTTTTCAGATCCTTTCCAGAGGCGACGTCGCTTATGATATTTGAAGATGTGCCCAGAAACTGTTTACCAAGGAACTTTGCCCCTTTAATTAAGAAAGGTGATACGTATCTTCCGAAAGATTTCAAGAACGAGCCAATACCTTCCCCGTTTTGGCCATGCCCTTGTTGCCCTTGTTTCCCGACGTAAAAAGTCAGACCTGATCCTGACTGCGCTTGTTGGGTATAATAATCCGTGTAAACACATCTTTTGTTATCTAACGCGTTGGACTTGCGCATCTTAAATGAACTTTACAGTGCAACAGTCCAAACTGAAATAAAGCCGGTTCACCCATGTGGTCCTTTATATGGATGCCAACCTCGCTAATATAATGTTTTGACAGAGGGACGTAATGGGGTGAGACAAACGTAAGACACACGGTATCCCCGTGTTTCTTGTCTTCGATGGGTATAATACGTAAGAGGGGGCGTGGGTGTTACCGACAATTTGTCCTTCAACCAGATCGCAATAAATATATAATTGAGATGGTACGTGATAGTTTAACCTGGCTGGTCTATCGCTCAACCCTTGTATATTGAGAGGGTTTCTGTACCCCAAAATTGCAGCTAATGATTCGTGTGTTTTGAAGATAATTTTCGTATCTCCAGTGGCATCGGTTTTTAGTTTTACATGCCCCGTCGTCTCGTTAATATGAAATAAAGAAGAGGTTTTTTTCGCATACTTTGGAAGTATTGATAGTTTCCACAATGTGGTTAAGTGATTTGTAATGGCCGGCCGGTATATTATGTAGATGGTAGCTTTCGTAGCTGGTCAGTTTCCCATCTTTTCGTTCAACAAGGTCGGTTACGTCACATTCCTTGGGGTTTTTAAATTTTTAGAGCTACTTTCTTCGACTAAATCTTCAAGTGTTTTTCTCTTGCTCGCCTTCCTCTTACTCGTTTTGTATATAACATTGTAGAAACTGCTTGTATATATTATTTCTACTAAAGAAATTTCCCATTGTCCTTGTAAATTAATAGGATCGGGTAGTTTAGTGATGTAACTACCCATAGTGTTATTAGGGTAGACATCCATACTAGCGTCGCTGGGTAGAGTTAAATAGAATTCAGATTTTCTCGACATTGTCGGCTGTTACCCACGAGTTCTGCGATTTAGGTAGACCGATAAACGATACAAAATATTCTAATTTCCCTTTACGTTTACGTTTCTTGAGTATAGTGTCTATCTTAAACAGTTTGGGTTCCACTGTTCGAATGAGCTGATAAAAACAACCCGGTTATATGCTTGCTGTCCAAATCTTTCAAACGATATAATACGGGTTTTCTGAAGTTCAAAATAGAGGAAATGACAAATACTTCCGTTGAAAAATTTGGCTCATAACCTTTAGAAAATGCTGGTTTAAGTTTGCTTATTCTTACGTAATCTCCGACACGAAATTTGACGTCTTTTTTAGTAGGCTTAGTACTCATTTCCGGTTTGTAAATGTTTTTGTACACTTCCAGAACGTTAGAGGGCGAAACATTGTCGGGTGTCATTTTTATTACGGAATGATAAGAGGCATTGTAGCCTTTAACTATGTCTGTCAAATGATCTATATATCTATGAGAATTGAAATGAGTCAACATTTTGAATATTCGATGTTTCAAAGTTTTAATTAAACGTTCTACAAATGGACAGTGGAATTTTTCTGACGTCATAGAGCCATATTTGATTTTATTTTTCTTAAGAAGTTTTTGCGTCTGTGAATTAATAAATTCTTTACCTAAATCAGACCAGATGGCTTTAGGTTTGCTTTGTTCGATGATAACCTCGAGAGCTTTCGTAGCCTCGGTCGCGTGTTTTCTTTTCATGGGTACTACAAAAGCTTTTCGGGAGAAGCAGTCGACGCCCACCATCAGGTATCTGTAGTCGTCATTGTATTTAGCGATTGAACCCAGATCAGCCAGATCTACTTCGACTCTATCCGAGATGTTAAAGACGGGGATTTTACGCCTTTTGAATTTATGTATAGCTGTTTTATGCAGTGTGTAAACGTCAGTGGTTTCTAGAAAGGCTTTGACTTCGTTTCTCGAAATACCTTGAGATTTGACAGCCTTGTACAATGGGTTTAAACCAGTGAACCCTGACCGGTGTTTGGTGTTGAGATAAGTATTCTTTAAAGTTTCTACTTTTTGGAGCTTCGATAAACCTCCCATAATGGCTTTAAAAGGTTGTTTCTTCGAAATTAAAGGGCTCGTTTTATTGTCAAATGTTAATCTCTTCTTCGCTTTTATATACGTTCGGGGTCGAAGCCGATTCTTCAGCGGTACAGAACTGGGCGATGCCTTGGTTGAGGGGGGCGGTGCTAATGGAGACGTTGATTTGCTTTTTGGCGCTAGAAAGTTTAGCACAAAGGGTTGAAATTCTGTCCACCCCGTCGGTGGAGTACCTACGAGTGAAGGGGCTACTCCGTACTTATTGAAGAAGGTAGGTTGTATAGTAAAATAAACTAGCTGAACTATATCTGAATCTGGGATCTTAAGGCCGTTCACGAAGAGAACCCCCGAGTCATCCCAACGTATACTAGGAGCGTTACTTGCTAAGTGGTCGAATATTTTCTTCGCCGCTCCTCTATATTTCAGGGGAAACATATTAATCCAGCTGTCTTGTTTATTCGATGGGCGGGGCTTGGAGATGTTCAGGTAGCGCTTCATCGCCTCTTCATAAAAAACCCATTTGGTTCTTTCATCTAAAGATTGATTTGAGATAATCGTGCTCATCTCCTTATCCAACTCCGATAACACTGTATTGTTTTTTGAAATCTCATTATTTGATGTTATTAATTGATTTGATGGACTATGACTTTGTTCAGGTTGTTGTTGCTCCAAGGGTACTAATGTCATTTTATTAGCGTAAACTAGTGTTTTATTCATTTTGAGAATAAACCGCCTAAAAGACTCGAAATTATTGGAAAAAGGACACTAAAGAAACCACTTCCTGTTTGTTTAGATAATATGGTCTTTTGGCTTTCCAATGAGTATTTTTGCAAGCAATTTTACGAATATGTTTCTTGTGCTTACACAATTTATTATATACGTCGGGTTTCAGATTGACAGCTCCTTGTAAGGCGTTATGACAACACTCGCTGATTGAATCAATAATTTCTCGATTAGAGTTTTTAAGAATAGCTAATCTTTGAGGTTTTTTTAATTGCCCCAAAGCGGCTATTAAATTGATGTTTTTAGCGGCTAAACTTTTCTTTTTAATACCCGATGTTTTCTTGACCTTTCTCGGTGGTGACATCGTAAAGAATGATTAAATTTTAGTAATGTCGTTTAATTATATCGTTTTCTTCTTGGGAGTATAGATGACTATTTGTTCTCCCGGTAAAATATTTGTTCTAAACCTTAAATCGGAATGACATTTCTGGGTTAAATCGCAAAGTAAATACCCGTAAGGTTTTTCTGTCGCATCCAGATAACATTCTACAATAAATTTAGAGTTGTTGGGTGCCAATTGTTTAGAGAGAGCCACTAATTGCATAAGATCTCTCACAGTTTTCATAAGAATCATGTAATGCGCGTTTAAAGAGGCTGTTCTCAAGTTTTTTTCAAATATGTTTTGTAAAAGGGTGATGACGAATAATTTCCTATGGTGAGATTGCTTAGTAAATATTTCTGATAAAATATTATTTTTATTTTCTAACATGAGATCGTCTAAGACGATTAGTATTGTTTTAGAGCCATCGTATATAGTAACGTCGGGTAAACCTTGACGCATTATTACGCCCATTTCTTTCAATTTATCGTAGCAAGGCTGATATATACTATAATGCCAAACAACTAAATCGACTTTAGGTTCAAACATTTTGTCCTTATTTTCAATTATTCGTTTACATAAAACTGTTTTACCTGATCCCGAAGGACCGAAAATAATCAAATTTCCAGGTGTAGTGAACGGTATCATGGCTAATACTCGAATGAAATTTATTTGTAACTATCATTCGTACTTAAACGTATTCAATTAATACACGAACGCGCGCGTGCACCCCCAGGGTCGCGAACCCCAAACGCGGGGGTAGGGGTGGGGGGCCCAAACGACACGCGGGGGGGGAGGGGGAAGCGCGGCGCGGGTAGGCCACCGAGAACGCGTAGAAATAATTTTGAAAAGTAGGGCCATCATGCTGCCTTTCACTATAGGGGCGAAGTTTTTAACATGGACTGTCACTATTTGAGATGGTAAATACGGTTAAACTAAAGACCCTTGTACGGTCAATCGAAGAAACGCTGAAGGGGTTTTTCAAAATGTCCCCCCAAAAAAAGAAAAGTCACCTGAAATACATTTTAGTCCAATGGCAAGGTTTCGTATAATTTTGCCCGCGAAAATTTTCTACCCTTGTACGTACTAAATACCTCGAAGTCATTTGTTTGCTCTCGAACACGCCTTGACCCTAGTAAAAAGTATAAAATGAAGAAGTTGAGACCTCAAAGTTATCATTCTCTCTCGGACCACCACCACATGAACAACCAAACCAGCGATAGACCTTTCCGCAACATGGTAAGAAATACTTTTTTTAAACTTAGTTTTATTTAAGACTTAGAAAATCTTTCTCTATAGCTACGTCCATGGGGTTGATACCCCTTATTCCCCCGTCGAGTTTTCGGACTCGGCGGATTCTTCCCGCTCTGGGACCCCCGAGTCCCTGGAGCTAGCCCCCTCGCCACCACCTCCAAGACCACTCTGCGTGGTAGGGCCAAGGCCCCGAAACCAGTCACCGCCACCGAGCCCACCACCGTGCGCCCCCTCCCCTGAACCTCAACTAGAATATCTACCTCTCCCGGCCATATACTATCCGTGGCTAGCTATGCCCCGGCCGGGAGTTGATGACTTAAACATCAACGGGGACTTGTAAGTGAACCTTTTGTTTTACGTTACACTACGGTATTATAATTTTTATTTATTACAGCTTAGTATTCCAAATAACAACATACCTGGCGGGACTAGCCGAGGTCGTGGAGGATGACGATTTATGCACGACCTGCTTAATCAAGTAAGGCAGGTCGTGTATAACAACTGCGTGTTCATACCCCACGAGTAAGTTTTCATGCATTATTTAATGTTTCGTTTATCTAAATTTTAATTTTTTCTCTTTTAGCCTCCTGGCCTTCAACTGTCGCGGGTTCCGGTGAGTTAATTTCTTTATTATTTGTTGTTATCCAATACTTTTTTTATTAACTCTCTCCTCTCTTTTTCTTCTCTCCAACAGAGTGACGCAGAGCTCGTGCAGTTGTGACGTACCGCCGGGTACGGTTCCTAAAGTCCCGCAGGCCACGCACGAGTGTACGAGACCGGGACGACGGGATGTTCGAGGGGTCCGTACACTCGTGCGAAACCTCTCAGTCGATTGAGTGGGGGAGGGGGGAGTTAAAAAAAAATTGTTGTAAATATTTTAAATAAAATAAAATTGTTTTTGTTACTTATTACTTCGTTTATTTAAATAAGTTTCCTATCAAAAAATCGACAAGTTTGTCCTACACTTTAGTTATATCTACTTTTATATTTCT